>BOSO01000531.1:166376-294797 GCA_018403395.1 Gorsachius goisagi
TTTTATATATATATATATATATATATATATTTTTTTTTTTTAAAGCGCATGGAGTTATTTATAATTCTAATGTTGCCTTCTTCCTTTTTGTGCAAAGTCTTCTTACAGGTCTTAAGCCAACGCCTCCTTCAAGTAACAACTCAGTCCCTTTGCAGGTGCCAGAGTAATTGGAAAGGCTAATAGAGGCCTGTATACAGAGATTAGTATGTGTCTGTTTTCTGGTTCTGGCTCAAGAACTTTTTTTTTTTGCAGAAAAGAAGGAAAAAATAGCAAGAAAACCTCAATTGTGGAGACTCTACCTTTAGCAGGCTGATTCTTAGCATCCTGTTTTGGTTTTTAACTTTTTTTTTTTTTTCCCTTTCCTGCACTATGAGGAACTCTGAATAGGGGAACTTTCTATCTGGTGTAGTAACCCAAATGACTTTCTGAATTTTTGATGTCTGTAAGGGTTAGAAATGTTTTGTTCAGGAAACTGAGCTTAGTACTAAACAAGTAGCTTGGCTTCTGGCTCTGCAGGATCACTCACTGATTAGCTAAATCACCACCCCTTCCACTTTTTTCAAGTTTTCTGCAGTACTTCCTCTGCCGGGCAATAAGTCGTTATAATAGGCTCTCTTCCTCTTTCTGTACCTCCTCTCAGCCAAGTTGTTTGTTCTAGTGTGTGGTCAGTCCATCTAGGTAGTCTTGCTGCCTGTAAGAAACAAGTGAGCAGTAGAGGGAGAACCTGGATGAGAGAGAATCGTATGTGATGAATAAGACACGAGTAACGTAAGCCCTCGTAAGCGAAATATCTGGTCTAGATACTTGGCACGGCAGCAAGCGACAGCTTAGTTCTGAAACAGCTTTCTTTGTCAGAAAATCCTGTAGGGTCTACTCCATTAAAAGAGAAAGCTAGTTTTCTGCTAAGGAACCTTTATTCTGGTGCATCTGGCTTCTGTTATGGGAACAGCAACTGTGACCCTTGTAAGGAAATCAGAGTTGGATCTTTATCAGATTGCTCTTGCGAGCACCCTTTAAGTAGCTCTGTTCCCCTGGTGACGCTGCTGGCCCATGGCTGTCATTCTGTGGCACTGTTTGATAGAATTACTGACCTCCTTTGACCTTGGTTTTATATTTAGAAAATTACACATTCCTGTGTTTGCGTCTTCCAAGGTCAGAGTTTTTGTTTGAGAGATCTTTCTGCACCCATTCAGTGACTAGCATGGTGAGGCCGCGGACCCTATTCCAGGGAACATATTTGGCTGTCTGCAGTAGCAGTACGAAGGGGACCTGTCATGCCGTGCTTTCTGGGTCCTGCTTTGACAAAAGGCAGTTTCAGTTTGGGGTTTGGCTTTGCATTACACTGTGGTGTTTGGTTGTTGTTGTTGTAGGGTCCCCCCCCCCCCCCCAAAGTGTCTCCAGGCAGCCTTTTGCACATTAAGGTGTTAGGCATGAAGGAGCCTTCTTGCAAACTCTTGTATCCAGCAGAGAAGCAGGGTAACAGTTGCTTGTTGCTTAACGCTAATTGTGAACATCACAGGAAAATCCTTTCTCATCTCCCTGCTGCTACGTGACGGGGAAAGGAGCAGTAGGAAGAGTTTGGGGGACGGTACAGCCAACTTGCAGTACTTCTGCAGTTGCAGGCAGGCTGAGAAGGTGTGGGTACAAGGAGCTGGTTCAAGGACAAGCAGCGCAGAGATTTTGGCAATGCTGCCTGCTGTCTTCTGAGCAGGAGAATCTGCTCTGCTGCAGGGGGATGCAGGATTGGGCAGTCCCTCTGTGCTTGGAGTGGGGTAGGGCCCTGAAGGAGGGAGTATCTTAACTGTTTCCCCATGTTTGGCAGCTGTGGCCTCTCCCAACTTCCCCCCGTGCCCCAGTCACAGGGAACAGAAGCAAGACTGTGCCAGGGGGAGAAGCAGAAGTGAGAAGGAACAGACTTGGGGTAGGGGTGCGCCAAGGTTTAGGAGGAAACTGGGCATTGCTACTTCTTGTGCTTTATAGGTTTTTAAGATTGGATTTTTTGACCTTAGGATTGTTGCATACGGTGTGCCCAGAAGGGATATCAGTACCTCTGATGAACCAAAGTACTGCTACTCTAGTGTCTTTTATCAGGCCCTGATGGTAAAAAAAAAAAGGGGGGGAGGGGGCGCAGGTACAGTGGCAACCATGGCTTGTTTGCTCTGCTTAGTCAAAAGTGGAGACTGCTGAAGCTGGCTGATTCAAAAAGGACAGTCTCCTTCAGCATATCCTTTCATGCTCAAAGCTTTCAGGATCTGTGCAGCTTTGTGTGCTCCTATCCCTCTTCAGTGAGCGGTGTTTTTCTCGCCATGTGTCAGAAGCTTGTGCACACTTCTACATTGCATGATGCAGTTTTTACCTCTTACCTGCATGGTGGCAACTGGATGACCTCAAGTGTGCTAAACTCAAAGCAGCAACAGCATGGCAATAAGGGGCTTCTGTCCCAATTCTAACCCCCAGTAACTCCAACCCCCTTGCTGGGTTTTTGACCTACCTTTCTTTCTAGCTGGATCTTCATAAATGAATTTTAACTCAGATGTGGGGACTTCTGGGTCTGAAGGCAAGATCCTAGACTGCAGAACCGCTTCTGTGGCTGCAGCAGATACCTTCTCAAGATCTATCTTGAGAGACTAATTGCTCCTAGCCCAGTGAATGGGGAATACCCATAGGAGACCTTGTAGCAGGAAGAGGTCTGAGAGTTTTCCAGAAGAGGCTAAATGCAGAAGTTGGAAAGTTGTCCCTTTCTGAGAATGGGCTGCCCTTTCCTGTTTCCTTCTGTCTCCTTTCAGAAGTTAAAGGAGACCCTTGGGACCAGGGCAGAGGAAAAAGGGAAGAGTACACACTCTTTTCGCTTCAAATCTGGGAACAGAGTGGTGATTTGAGTCAGTCAACATTTTCTATTGCGATTTACCTGTGCAGACGAAAAGCTGTGCAGAGCTCTGATGGTGAGGAGAAGCAGAACTAAGCTGTGCCCGTTCAGACTTTGGTTGCTGTTACTTCTTGGTGTACTGCGGAGTGGTACGCTGTAGAAGTGCTTTCTGTGGGCTGGAAACAATAGCTGCGTACTGCTTTAAACGCAGAACAGGGAGGCCGCCCCATCCCATAGTTTGCATTCAAAGTATGACGCATAAATGGGAGCCTTGAGACATGGGAAGAAGTGTTTGTAAAGCTAACCAGAGAATCCTGTTCTCCCTCCTGAGAGGAGGTGTAGGTGCGGGAGTCAGAACCTGGGAGCCAGAGGGAAGTCTGGTTAAAATCTGTAGCAAAATAGCAGAGACCCTTCTCACGTTAGTCACCACGCTGAGGGGTTTTTTTTTTTCTTTCCCCCTCCTCCGTTGAAGCATCTTCCAATCAAACTGGAGGGAGCATTGGGTTGAGGGGGGGAGAAGCAGGACTACTAGGAAATTCTTCCCTTTGCGTTTTAAATTAAAACCATCTGCTTCCTTCTGTGCATCTCCAGATGATATCACTGGGCCTGAATAGGAAACTCCCATGAAAATCAAACATCTGGAGGACTGGTTAAAACAGTCTATAAGGTGCATTTGAAGAGACTGTACTATGAATGTGCCCAAGGAAATCTAATATGGCAGATGAGGAGGTTTTTCCAATAGGCCAGACATATTTTCCAGAAGTCTTCTGAAAGTGAGAAAACCAAGTATTGGAAGATAACTTCAATGTAGTTTTGTGGCAGAAGAGCCAAAAATGCAGCTTTTGTGAGTCTTCTACTTCCACTTTGTAGTGTTAGGTTGTTAGAGTAAATGCAGCTCTCTGGATTTGTGGATACTTCAGATTTGGATAAGTACCTTCATTTTGCTTTTAATGTCTCTTGTTTAGCTCCATGAGAGCCTGAGCTAAGGCACATGCAGGCTGGAGCTGAAAAGGAGGAGGAAAAAAAAAAATGGGCTGATCTCTGACTAAAGTATTTGTGCTGGAAAGTAGCCCAGAGAGAGTAAAGGAGAAGCTTTAATTAGAAGCAGCTGCATAGCTGATGCAGCCCACAGGACATTTTCCCATTTCAAACTCTCCAGCTTTCAGAAATCATGATTTGAATTAAGTTGTATGTGAAATTTGTTCTTGAAAGATTAAATTCCTGTTGAAGAAGGTTAAGAGACCTCATGTGCTTCCAGAAAGTGCCAGAACAAACTTCATCTTTCTGTTCCTGAGTGTTAGATGGAAAACTGAGGAGAAACGGTGGCTTTTATTTGGAAGAGGTTCTGTTTCCTGTTCTGAGCATGTCATTTGGAGCTGACACAAGCTGCTACAATTTTAAGCTGCTCTGTAGACAAGTGTTGCTTTTTTTTTATTTTTTTAATTTTTTTTCCCCCCTCCTAAAGAGAACTTGAAAGAGTAGATTGGGATGAGAGCAGAGCAGGGGTGGTGGGAAGCTGGAGTTGCTGCTGAAGATAATCATATCCTTTAAAGAAATCTGGACTTAGACCCCACTTTTTCAGTGTTGGCCTCTATTTTTAGTGAAACAATGCGGTGCCCAACATGAATCAGGGGCAGATATTTGCAGTTTTGTCTACACCAACATTTAGAACTAAATTACTAGTATTTGTGCCTAGAAATGACGATGACTGGTGACATGGTTGAAAATCTGGACTGTAGGTTTTTTTGTTCTTTAACATTCAAAACCAATTGCACTGAATTGCTGGAGGGGAAAATTGCATAACTGTGTGACCAAGCGCTCCTCCAGGAGGAGAACAAAATGGTGGGTACAAGGGCCGTGTATACCTGACCTACCATCTTTCCACAAGCAGGCATGTTCCCCTTGGCATATTCTGTAAGGCTTTGTCCTTCCAAATACAAAGAGCTAAAGTTAAAAGAGCTTTTGCTGTTCCTTGCTGGAGTGCTCCCTCATGTTTTTCTGATTAGCCTCGGAAGATACCGGAACAAGCCCGGTCTTGGAGCGCTCTTCAACTTTGTACGAGAACATTTGTGTACAAAATGCTGGGCCGTTTGTGGGTGATGGTTGCGAGTGTCGTCCTAGAGCACAGGTCTCAGCTTTCCTTTTAAATCATACCAGCAATACTCTTAATCAGTGTTTGGGCTCCCTCCTCCCTGTTACCTAGGGGCAAAGTTAAATGCACCTTCCAGCATCCCTGAGTGTTGGGGTGGGCTGGAAGAGAAGGTGTATTTTGGTGGTTTATTTGCTTGTGGACAAAATGTGAGATGTTCCTCTGGACTTTCTAGTTTGTTTTACAGCCTTTCAGTGAAAAAGCACTTTAGGACTTACCTTTTAGTTGTGTTTTGGTGTGTTTTGTATTTGTTGGAGCGGTGGGTGGTGTTGGAGGGCCTCTTGTTTGCCTGATGAGGTGCCCTAGGTGGGGTTCTCTGAAGTTCTGGTTTGTTGCTCACTCTTTCATGGTAAAGAGAACTATAATTGCACGGTATGTGTCTGCTGCTGTTGTTAGTCTGAGGAGCTTGGTGTACTGCTCACAGCTGAAGATGTCTGAGCTGCCGGGGGGGGGGGGGGGGGGTTCCCCCCCCCCCCCCCCCCCCCCCCAATCACTGCTGGTGGTGAAACCAGAAGAAATCCCTATAATGAAATCTTGTAAGCCTTCTGGGACTGAAGTTCGCTTTGACTTTACACATTCATCAGCTGCATATACGTGTCCAGAAATGCAATTTAAGTGTAGTTATCCAGACAGTCTCTGAGCAGAACTAGCCAGTGCACCGTGTGCAGGCTTGAATGCCGTGGGAGTTGAGCCGTCCTCCAGTTTCTGGCACAGCCGTCTTTGCTGGGTGCCAGATTTCTGTGTGATCGAGCTCCTACAAAGCCATACTGTAGCCCGCTGGCGTTTGGACTGATTTCTAACCCGTATCAAGGAAGGATTTGGAATGTTAAAGGAAGCCTATAGAACGGCTGTGGTTTAGACCCAGAATACCTCAAGATTGCCTCTTGTGTGATGTGGCAGCAGCTCGTGCTGACCGACAGCCTTCAGCTGTTAGACCGAGGATGGCACAAAAGAGGCAGAGGGTATTCTGCAAATGGTATTGTCTCAGGATTTGCTTTCTGTAACTTTATTAATCCTGCCTTGCCTTGCAAAAACTCTTTTCATCTCTGTTCTTGGGTATGAAGTTGAAAGTATTAAGGTATGGTGAAAGGAGCCTAATTTGGGTGCGGGGAATGGTAAATTATGATTATGCACATTATTATATGACTTTCCTGCTTTAGACATATGGCTAAAGCTAGTTAATAAATTTTAACATGAGAAAAAACAGTTGTGGTCATCTAGTAATGACCCCTTGCATAACTCGGATAATAACCTCTCTGAATAGCTGTGTTTGAACTAGCGTGCGTACTCTTTCTGAAACGGCCAATCCTGGTGTTCTTCTAAACAAGCATGAGTGACGGAGAAATTCCACTGCGACCTTAAATGCGTTGCTCCAGTTGTTTCTCTCTGCTTCTGAGAGACTGTGCATTAGTCTGTGTCTGAAGATACAGATATTACCCTGTTTCTAATTTGAATTTATCAAGCTTGAACTTTTAACTGCTCAGTCCTGTTATCCCTGAACCTTCTAGGTTGGGAGTTATTGTTAAATCTGAGTTTCTTTGTGGGTACTTGGAGCTTTTGATTAACTGTCTCTTTCTCTCTTCACTTTGATAAATAGACTGAACCACCTGAGCTTTTCATAGTGTCAAGAGTTTTCTATTAATCATTACTGTTGGGTTCTTTGAATTCAATTCAGTTCTTCCTTCTTAAAGAGCAGACACCACAACCAATGTAATGGTCTGGTAATGGTTGTGCCACGCAAATATCAGTTGTAGCATAATCTCGTCTGCTCCTACTTGATATTTGCTGTTTGTACAGTTAAAGTATTTCTGACCAAACTGTCATGCTAGGGGTTTCACATTCAGCTGACTGGTAGGAACCCCCAGAGCAAGTCTGCCCTTCCCAGATCAGTCTCCTGTTTTGGGGAGGTTGCTTTATACGTTTTGTTTCTAGATGTGTGACTTCTCAGTGCTTAAAGCGTACTTTGCGTGCTGACTGCCTTACTAAGTTCTCCATCAAGAACTTGTCTTCTCTTACCTATGTGTTTGACCAGCATTGATGTTTTCCACTGTTATTCATGGGTAGAAGTGTTGAACAGCATAGGAACAAAGGCAGGTCCCTGTAGTATTCTGTTAAAAACACAGCTTCATGACTGTTCTTTGATTACTTTTTTTTTCCCCCCAAATTAAATGCTAAGGCCTATCCAGTTAGGTGGTGGTTTTTGTTTTGTTTTCAATCCACCATATGCTTTTAAATGCATAAGGAAAAGGCAGTCTCTTTACTGTTCATTCTTCTCTTGGGGCTAGCTAGAGACTTGGTGTATTTCTTGCAGTTGGAATCTCCTCCCTTTGGATTTGAGTAACTCATTGATTTAATAATTGCACCTATCCTGTTCTGGAACAAAGCGCATCTAATGTTCACCTCTGAATTTTTCACAGTGAAGTACACGTCCTCTCAGGCTGTATCTTGGGTTACTTACCAGTTAAGGCATGCAGCTGTGCACTATAGAAAAAAAAAAAAACCAAACCCAAACCTGCAAGTGGACAGTCCTGTTTTGTGTGTTAGGTGTTATTTTTATCCAGCATAAAACCTTGCAGCTTTCTGCTACCTGACAGAACCAAATGGATCCGTGGGTGACACAAAGGTGGGGTTCACAGGCTTGTTTGCCTGGGTCTTGTATCACTGGAAGCTAAATGGAAAATTTGTAGTACAAAGGCCGTTTAAAAGATGGATTACAGCTGACAAGTGTAGTCAGGCTGTATTGACATAAGTTTAGGTTAGAGAGAAATAACTGCAATTATTCTGCAATTGCAGATCTTTGTATAAAATATTACCCTAGATAGTGTGTGTGTGTACTCGTTTTGCCGTGGGAGGCAGAGGCACAATGACCTTGTCGTTAGGGTGCTAGCCAGGGGCGTGGGAGACCTGACTCCAGGGCTTGCGCTGCTCGCTGAGCGCGGCTTCGGCATGTCACAGTCCCAGATGCACTTATCAACATGGGGATAACGGCATATTCCCCTCTCACGGGAGCGTTGTGGAAAAAGATCTGCTGCAGATCTTCAGGCCCACAGACACTGCATTTGTACAAGGCTTACAAATATTTTGGAGGGTAGATAATACCTGATATTAATGCCTATTACTGAAACGGCTTGATTTTCTTCTGAAAAAGGATGCCTGTTAGAATGGGAGTAGGTGCAAGGAATTAATTGTTACTCAGCAGTTCTTTGACATTCAGGCTTTTACTGAAGTTTTGAAGGGAAGTGCAAGCAAAAGTCCCTGCATTTGATGTAACCCTGACTGTATGCAGTATTTTCTTATTTATTTTGTAATGGGTGATTTCACAATTTGAACTTAAGTTTTCAGTGGTCTCATTTGGGACAATACCAGAGGAAGGGCCTGTTACATTCATGACATCAGCGTTCAAGTCTGTTAGTTTTGCCATTAATCATGGCAAATTCCAAGACTTGCGGTGGTCATGGGGGACTTCATTCCTGGTATCTTCCCAGGACAGCAAGGCTTCAGGTGAATGTGCCGCAAGTAATTTCTTCTCTGTTGCAGGTGTCGCGAAGGCTTTCTTGGAGACTACTGCCAGTACAGAAGCCCCTGCGAAAGCAATACCTGTAAGAACGGGGGAACTTGCGAAACTACATCTCTGATAGGAAAGGCTACCTGCAAATGTGCTCCAGGGTTCACGGGAGAGGATTGTCAATACTCTGAATCGCACCTCTGCTACGTGTCCCGGCCCTGCCTGAACGGAGGAACTTGTCATCCCCACGGCCAGGAAACGTATGAGTGTGTCTGTCCTCCAGGTTACACAGGTGGGGTTCTGCATTTGTACCTCCAGACTACCTCCTTTGTGAATTACTTCATCCTGCAGTCGTAATACGCTCTCAGATTTACTAGCTCCAGCACAGGAAATGAGAAGAAGTCGAAATGACTTCTTGACCAAAAAAAGCAAAGGAGGGTAGGGAATCGAGCTCCCTACCCTTTACACGTAAGCAGAAAGACATTTAGATCTTGTGGCATTGTCAATGTGGGAAAACTGAGTGCAGATGTTACTCTGGAGTGGCTGTCATGCTTTGAATTCAGAGTCTGCCTTCTAGAAAAAGTGAAGTAAATTTGGCTAGCAAAAGCTTTCTGTGGGAAAACTGTAACTGGGTGCCTGAGGGCAAGCGCAGCAACTCACTCCTTTCATTCTTGAAGGGGCTGTAGAAGAAGAGTGACTCTCAGCGTGTAGTATGATTTCAGATCATGGGTCACTTCTGTAAATCACAACATTCTATATCTTGCTGCTACCCTGTAAATAAAATGACTTTGTTCTGTAACCACAAATTGATTTTTGTTTCAAATATAATATTGTAAAATGCAGACATAAATTTTCCTGTAATAATTTTAAGATGTAGTACACCGGCAATTTTGAGGTAGCATGAAGGAAATACTGTTTTCCGTAGAAATAACTTTTTATTGATGGAGTGTTCTGTCTTGATCCTCAGGAAAGGATTGCCAGTGGATTGATGCCTGTACATCTCAACCTTGTGCCAATGGAAGTACATGTACTGTATCTGGAAATAAGTTCTCCTGCATCTGTCTGTCTGGCTACACTGGCCAGAAGTGCGAGATAGATGTGAATGAATGTGCCACGCCAGGTCTCTGTCAACATGGTGGGACCTGTGTCAATTTGCCTGGTTCATACCGATGCCAGTGCAAGCCAGGCTATACAGGGCATCGCTGTGAGAGCGTGTATGTGCCGTGTTCCCCATCGCCTTGTATGAATGGAGGAACTTGTCATCAAACAAGTGACTTTGCTTTCGAGTGCAACTGTCTACCAGGTAAATGATGCTTCTTCAGAGTGCTTGGTTTTGTAGTCTTGTCACTGCGTTCCTGCCTGTGTTCTTCTGGAAACTTCTCTTGGAGTTCCTGTGTGATGTTGGTGTAATGTAAAGTTGAAGGGAGAAATCTCAGCAAGGCAGGAAGCTTTGCTAGGATGTCAATTTCTGAGTGTCAGGATTTGGAAGGAGAAGAAGAGGGAAGAAGGCTAGAAATGACAAATTTCTTTGGAACCCAATTAGAGACAGAGAATCAAATAGCTAAGAACTACAAGGTAAGTTCAAGGAGATACAGGCATCGGGAGATACCACCCTATTGGAATGCCAAACTCCATGAACATAAACCACTATAAAAACATGGTTTTGTGTCGGTAAAGGCTACAGTTAACTTCAGTACTTGAATGAAGATGAACGTTTTTCTTTTTCCTTTTCAGTCTTTACTCTTAAAACATTTGTTGCTATTCCCTTCCTTTTTCTCCTCCATTTCCTCCAAATCTTACAAGATATCACTTCCAACTCACCGTACGCTTTTTGTCCTGTAATACCTCCAGATAAATTATGCTTGCTTATTTTCTGATGCTGTTAGCTGCCCTGAGTTCATCCACAGCAGGGGTGATGTGCTTACTCAGGATCACAGGCTGTATCAGTTTTCTGTGTCGAGCTGGGCACCAACTGTCAAGGTACCCGTCTCTACAAATGACCATGCATCACCTGGTTGGGACCCTGGTGGTCCCATCCTGTCCTGTTCCTTGCCATCCACTTGTCATACTGACCACAGGGCAGTACTAGTCATCTTTGCACATCAGGGGTTTCTAGGCTGATTTTTTTTTTTTTTTTTTTTTTTTTTTTTTTTTTACTGAGTAACTCTGTCCATGGGAAACTGATTGTTTGGAAATGCTTTTGACTAGACTTCCTACTTAAGTGTATTGCAGTTTGGCACATGAACGCTTGGTGTGTGGTAATCTAGAAAAGTAAACTCTCTTCCCTTTAGCATTTCTCTGGTGTTATTTATGTGAAATACGTAGCTGCCATATACTGTTTAGGAGGAACATAGAGGGACTGTGTTCTCTGTGTTCTGATGAGGATCATCTGGAGACATAGGTATGTGTGGAAAGAGCATTTAGAACTTAAATCATGAAGAATACTCTCTTTTTGGAGACCTTTGTCTCGAAGAGTTGGTTCAAATTGCCTTAAATGTACATTGCCAACCTTAGCTAGTGCCTGCACAACAACTTTCTGGGTTGTCTGAGGAAGCACGTGACTTTGAAGAATTTAGGAAAGTCGATCTTAAAATAGAAGGATGTATCATCTTTATTTTTGTGTGAAAGCAACCATTTCTAACTGTGCTTGAAGAAACAGTGCCTGTACATAGAAGGTCTTTGAAAATGTTGTGTCTTAACTAACGGTTGCTTTTAGGGAATTGATTGCTTTTCTGCTATCTGTCTTTTTAAAAGGAAATTGAAACTAAGTAGCTCTGGATTAACAGGCTTGATCTGAAATTCAGAATGTATTCTTACAGTCAGATCTGTTTAGCCAGTTTAAGGAGTTTAAGATCTCGTGCAGAAGCAGTATGGTGGGGGGAAGAGGAGAGGAAGATGAAGGTTGGAGGACTTGATCCTGTAAAGCTGATAAGACAGTTTGCTTTCGTGCCCCTGACAGGAGCACGAGACTGGGTAGGAGCACATTTTCCCTTAGACAAGCGTGTAGGCTGGCTAAGCTATGGTCAGGAAATGAAAATGAGATTACTGTAGTAACAGTTACACACCCACACTGCTCACACACATTTTGGGTTATTAGCTGCTTTTTTGGACTTGTTACACAACATGTATCGTGGGGGTGAGTTAATGCGGCTTTGAGAGCCTTCACTTCTGTATTTCCTGTATTTGTTTAAGTTGGCCATGTTGTTTTGCTAGCTTGATTTTTAAAACTAGTCATTTGAAAAACAGCAAAAAAAAGAGAGGTTGGAGAAGGCCAAAATGCTTACATTAAACTCTTGGATAAAGGCAAGGCACCCAGCCATTTCTTCTCCCTTAACAGTCAAGCATGCAGCACAGAATTTCTGAAGTGTTAGAAAAAGTTCTGTCTGGGAAGGAAAGGTCAACAGAGGGAGAAGAGAAATGGTGGTCTGTCACACCCAGGGAAGATGTGAACAAGGCCTGTGCATCTGGAAGAGAGTGCCAAGAGTATGGACTAGAAATTCCTCTTTGGACTCCTTCTCTGAGTTGGAGTAATGCCGATGATATTGTGACTATAAATGGAATTGCTCTAGCCTTTACTTCTGGACTGCCTTAAGATGTTACCATAGCTGAGCACCACGGCTGTAGAGGCAGGACGCAGTCACATCTTGAACTGCTGGAATGGCTGTTGATATGATTTTGCACCTTATGACCTGTGAAACTGCTCTAAAGAAACTGAATGTACCCAAGCAGCAATTTAAGCATAATGAGGTTACTCCTAGACTGGTCCTAAAATAAGTTCTTGTTTCCTGTAGATGTTTTCTTCTTTGCTTTTGAGTTCACTTCATTTTTTTGTAAATATAGATACATGAGAATGAGAGCTTGAAAATAGGAAAAAAAGCCTACAACACGTCACAGCAGCTTCTTCTATAGTAGCGCAAGTACTGTTTATCCACAGTGTGGTCGAGCTGCTATTTAAAGAATTAAGCAGCTATTTTAAATTCCCAGATTCCCATTTCATTTGTGGATTTACACAAGCAAATCTTGCATTAGGTAATTCATGAAGTCGTGTGTTAGAAGAGGTCTGCGATTGGTGGCGTGTGTAAGTGAAGAGTTTTACATGCTGTCAGTATCACATCTGTGTGAAAGGTAACTTATTTTCTGTCCAGCTAGCATAATCATATTGTAGATCAGATTGTAGACAAGTGAGCATGTTGGGTCGATCATAACAAGATAGCTGTAGTAAAAAAACCAAACAAACAAAACCCCCAAAAAAACTTCTGTGAAAGAGACTCAACCTGAAGCATTAGCAACTCCTTTAAATATAAGAATGAGCTCGTAGTTATAAATATTTGACAAAAAAGGAGTTCGTTTGGCAACCAACCTTTAATGGAATGTTAAACAAGTCAATAGAGGAAGTTCTTAGCTGGGAAAGTGATTATTCATTGTTATCCATCAAAATAATTACCCATTAACTAAGATAAGAACCCTAGGGACTTCTAAGGGCTTGTTCAGGAAACGATCTGTCAGGCTGGAGCAGGCTGTTTACGAGAGCTGGAACACTTCCTGGGAAGAGGAAGCAACCTCACGCCGGTTCGTAGTGGACCGTCACACTGCCCCGTGCCGTGAGCATCATGAATGGGGTCTAGCAGACACACTGATTTTCCCCGTGGCGGGGAAGACCCCGCTTGACAGGATTTAGAGATGAGCTTCTTCCTGTGGGGCATGAGGTTCTGCATGGCAGCAGTCTTCTCTGCCCCGTGTGAGCTGGTGCTCTTGTGTGGAGTAGCCCATCTCACGTTCATTTCAAGAAGCTGAACTGTCAGAGTCGCATGTGGGCAACTGCTGTTGAGCACCTGGTGTGCAGAAACTTACTTCTGTGTTAAAAGGATGCAGGTCGGTTTTGGCTCTCTGTCGAGATCCCTAATTTCTTGTCAGCAGGCCCCAAATCTGGCAATAACTTGACCTTTTCATTCAGGTAGAATTTCCTGCCTCCATACATAATTGGTCCTGCAGAAAGTCTGAGGCGTCACTTAGATTGAAACAAGGCTAAGCATTAAGATTTGGAGGGTATTGGATATAGCGCTCTGGGATGGGCTGGAGATTTCAGATGATGATGGGGTAAAGTTCTGTGCACTAGGGGAGGAACAGCATGCTGTTAGCAGCGGGAACACTTTTCCCCTTGAGGTTCTCATTCCTTAGTTTTCTGTGCTTGGAGATACGGAGCAAAAGTCAAGATATGCATTGCAAACTGTTCTCTCGGAGGGATGCGAGTCCCAGCACAGGGGGGAGCAGGAAGCAGTGTCAGGTGTCCAAATACATGAAAACAGTGAACTCTCTGGTTTTCTGGAAAAGAGTCAGGTTATGTAACTGCAAAATCGGATCCTGTGACCCAGCTTAAGAAAAGCTGACGTCTTGGAGCAATGTCATGCTTGTCGTGCTCAAACGTAGGTGAGTTGGCCCAAACAACCATGAGTCTAAAGGTCTGGGTTTACAAATGAAAGCTGAACTTCACTAGGATGGTTTTGTTTACAAATTAAGCAGATCACAATATTGTGGTGTAAGTTTGACTTGAAGAGGACACAAAAATCGTGCCTTTACAGCTTTTAGATATTCTGAAATGAAGCCAAAGTTGTTTTTCAGAGTAAGACAAATTTAAAGGGAATTTGGGAGTTGGGAAGTTACCAAAAAGGAAACGTGTTTTTTTTCAGCTGTGCACTCAAAACAATGTCGTTTTCACCATTTCAAGCCTTCCTGATTCCCTTTCTCTTGGAGATGTCTTTTGACTGAGCATGCTTGGCTGTGTGTCATTTCTCTTGAACCTTTTACTACATTGCATTTTTTTGTAAGCTCTTTTTTTGTTTCTATTCTACTGTCACTAATGGTATCCTCCAGCTTTTAGTGTGGGATTAATGATTTTCTACATTTGCATGAGATGCTTGAGGACCAGCCGTTAGACGATACCATAGCTGGTTAAAATGTGAAAATGTACAAAGGCTTAGTGAGGTTTTAGTATTGGGGTGACTTCCATGCTTTATTATTTCTCAAAATCATTGGGCCGCTTTACGTTTGTGTGCAGCACAGTGAGATATTTTTAAATAAAAGCCTGCTGTCAGGAGTTTGTTTACTAGAAAGTAGGGTAGGTCTTCACATTGTCCAAGCTGAAAGGATAGGAACTTAAACCTTTCAAATTTGTGGTTCTGGTGTGTTTCCATGTTAATCACATTGCTGGCATGAGTGCAATCTGTGGTCAGTGGGATGATCCTCCTCAAGCTGAAAAGCAAGCTGATAGACACCCCTGTGTTTTACAGCTGAGCCTTTGGTCATACATGGTAGCTTTATACAGTTTTAAATATAGTGATCTGATATGGTTTGTATTCCTTGGTAGTAGTTCCTCAGCAACTTTTGCCAGGAAGACGTTGCTGTGATGGATTAGGATTCAGACTAACCACGGTGTGTTTCCTCTTCATCTTAACCTTCCCTATTGCCATGAAGTTTGCAGGATCTTGGGTGAAGGTGGGAAGGGCTTTTAAGGGAGAGGATAATAATGAGGGTTGTTGGGTTTTTGCTTTTTTTTTTTTTTTTGAGTCTGTTCTTCCTTGCTGATGGATGCTAATGTACTTGCTACAGCTTAGCAACATCACTGCTTCTGACTCTTACCTGCAGTATTTGAGAAGTTCAAGAGGTGTGAATGCATACAAATCATCTCTAGCCTCTTGAGGGTAGTGGTAGTCTGGAGAAGCTGCTTCAGAGCTTTACAGTCTGTCTCATCTGCCACACAGCACGATCTGCATTGGACCAGATGTTGCTTACAGGGTCTATATGACTTGACACAGATGTTATGGAAGTGTCTGGAACGGGGCATCAAAAGTAGAGGGGTTAAAGCATAATTTTTGGATGAGAGGACTGTGTCATGTTAATATTGCATTCCAAAGCAGTGAAGAGGCAGAGTCGATGTTTTAGATTAATGTGTGTGTTCTGGAATCATTTACTTCATCCACATTATCATGCATCCACTTGTGCTTTGATAAATAGCGCTCTCATCCAGCAGAAATGGCAGGTTTATTTAATGAAGCATGAAGTAAACCAGCAGGGGAGATCAAAGGGAAGATGAATTATTGACAACTCCCTTCCCTAATGTCCCCACTTCTTATTTGAAAGGAGAGGGAGATCTAGCAAGAATATTTTGCCAGTGTGGCTGTGTTCATTAGGAGCCTTGATTTTCATCGAGGGGGAGGGTGTCTGGTTTCTTCTGCTTTTCAGTCAGGGCTTAGTGTATAAGCATTTGCTTGCGTGGTGGCCGATTTGTTGGTTGACTGACTTGTCTAACGCTGAAGAGGGCCAAATCAGGAATTTGGAAGCTCATTTTCAAAGCATAGTTGATCTTTCTTTGATGTAGCCAAGGCATATGAACTAGGCTGAGGTATTCATGAAGTGAATGCTAGGTACTTTTTTGCCACGGGAAAAACTTGTCCTGGGTGATGCTCTAACTGCTGCTTGGTGGGCAGTGATGAGTTTACCTCACAGTAAACTGAATCTCTTGGTCTTCACTTTGCTTTGAATGACAGTGCCCATTAGTCACTAAAGAAAAAAGACCCGTGTCTTTTTGGTGGTGAAAACATATTTGGCCATCTACCCATGGCAGTAGCGTTCTAACTGTGTAATCTGACCTGCATGCTATCAGCAAAGGCATTCAACAAAGTCTTTGGTCAGCATGCTACACTGAGGTTTACCAGGATAAGGTTAACAGGGCAAGTGTTTTTTTAAAAAAAAAAAAAAAAAAAAAAAGGCGAGGAAGCTGCGTGAGGGGTGAATTCTCTTCAAAAGAGGCTGGAAGCCCGTTTCAGCGTGCTGTGTTTCTGCTTTGTCCAGGTTTCGAGGGAAGCATCTGCGGGCACAACGTTGATGACTGCCCAAATCACAACTGCCAAAATGGGGGTATATGCGTGGATGGTGTGAACACGTACAATTGCCGCTGCCCACCGCAATGGACAGGTACGTTCTGTGGAAAACATTCCTGTATGAGCTGGGCGCGCTTTATGGGAATGAAATGCAGGACTTCTGGCCTTCACTCAATGCACTGTACAACTGGAGTTGTATACGGCTGAATGCGGCTCACATCTGTGTCTTGTTCTGCAGTCTGGGGGGCAGATGTCAGTGGAACCCTTAAAAGAAAATTGTTTGCATCAAAGCCTCTACGATGGAGGGTAATTTCCTATTGTACCAGGCAGTATTACGGGCTCATGTGCACATGGGTTTGACTGACGGAACAGGTACCGTGATTCTTGAGCCGCAATGCAGCGTGACTATCTGAGTTGCACTTCTGCTTGTATGGATTACTTTGTAAGAGGATATATGTTTCACATAAGTACAAAGCATGGCTTTGCTATTACAGGTGTGTGCATTAACGGTGCTTTGCTGATACATCTTGAGGTTTTTTTAACCTGGGATAACAATCCCCATGTAGATAATAGCAGCGCTGCTAAGAACAGGGCAAATCTGAAAGAAGGCATAGGTGGGAGAAAGGGAGGGAAGAGAAGCAGCGTATGTATGGGAAGCTTATGTTTTTGTTACTCTCCTGCTGTGACTGACAAAATTTTATCTGATGTTCTCTGACTAGCAAAGCTACTTTTGCTTCATAAATGAGTCTGCTTTGCTCTGAGTCTGTAGGGGGGAAAAGCGTGATGTAAGGAAGCAGCTTACAGGAAATTCAGTGTCATCTTTAGTCACAAAATGTCTCCATACCTCAAAAATAAACAAACACCTCCGGTTTTGGGGTGGGTTTTTTGAGTCATACTAGTCATTCTTAGCTGGCGCCCTTTTTCAGCTGAGTATAGTTTTGCCCTTCTCTCAAAATTGTAGGTAGAAAACCAGCCCTAGAACTGGGAAAATGAGATATGTACTCAGTTTGCATTTTTCCTTTCATAAAGTAGATTGGGATACTTGTTTTGGACCTAAGCTTGAACTAGCTTCTCATGTTCCGAAGAAGCTTTCGCATGTTCTTCTCTGTATCTAGAAAGTACTGTGTTTGAAACCAGAACATCTGTAGCGATTGGCAGTTCAAACAAATGCACTGTGAGGAGTTTGACTACTAGTGTCCAAAGGTTTCATGTTGTTCTAGCTTTCTTCCTCAAAGAGCATCATTCTCATTATAAACTGGTTGTCATTAACTGCAAAGGAGCCTGCCAATTAAGAACCCTCATTAATTTTAAAAAAGTATATATTCTTAAATGAAGTTAAAACCACATAAGAGTGAAATGAACCACTGCTGCATAGCTCTTTGAAACTCGGTGTAAATAGCAGAAAATGAGACCCTCCACTTAATGAGCAAGTACCCTTACTTCTGTAGTGCTTCCCTGTCTATATGTCCTTAAAGCCTGCAGAAAGTGAAACCTGCAAAGGGAAAAAATGAAGAGAGCTTGGGTGTGGAGCCAGCAACCCTTCAATGACCCCTAAAGCCTTGCTCCATGCCACAGAAATTATAAACCTCGTTATGGCTTCTGGCATCTGTCAGTAGTAAATTAATCTCAGGTTTATTCCTGAAGCACAGAGAATATAACGGATCACGAGCATGTACAGTGTGAGTATATAATCTATAAGGGATTATTTTGCTTTGTAGAGGCATTGTAAACTTAGCTTGGTTTACAGGATTTGGGTGGATGGCTGCTGTCAACTAAGGATGAATTCTACAACTCACCTGGAAGAGACCTTGGTGGTAATAGGCTGTGATTCTGTTTGGTTTTGTGGCTGATTGTCTCTCTGATTAACCACTGAAATTCTTTGCAATGCAGTTGTGGTGATTCCCTCTCTGAACCTCTTTATGGGCTCTGACTGGCTAGCGTTGGGAAAAATTGTTAGACCTGTGTTGTGGCCTAATCTTGTGCCATCTGTTTCTTGTCTGGACAGTCTCCCCAGAAAACCTTGTGTGCATGAAGGATGCTTCCCTCTGGTGAAATCCTAGAAAGATAGAGGAAATCCCTGGGCCTTATGTTTCCATGGCTTTGTCTTTCTAAAACAATGTAATGGAATGGGCTTTCTAAGAATTTCCTTTGTTTATGGTGAAGTTAAGATTCTTGGTGCAGGAGTGGTTTTAGATCATGGCTCCTCGAGGCCACTGACTTTCTAGACTTCAAGAATCAGGTCAGTTTGGAACTAAAACTGGTCTCGCCGCTTAGGAAACAGCAGCTTGGCTGTTTGAACGATGAACATCAGAGCCTTTGGGGATCTGAACCGTCTTGTCTGAAATGAACAGTGCCAGTTCCGGTGTTCAGACTAAAGCACAAGTAACTTCAGAAGCAGCTATGCGTGTTCATGTTGGCGTATGGCACATGTAGGGCTGTGCATCCACGGGATGCCTTGGTGACAGCCATTCCCCTGCAACGTAACTGCTGATGTGAGTGCTGCTGGAGGCTCGTGATGGCACCTGAGGGCTGTGTTTGGGGCCTTCTCTACGCTGCTTTGCTTGAAAGCCTGTGCAGTAAAAAGCTCTTGGCCAGCTGCCCGTTAAGAAGTCATTGATCGTATCTGTAATAATCCTTTTGCCCAATAAACGTGTGTGTACATGATGTCCCATGAGGCCCCGAAATCCTGTCCAGCTCCGTGGTGAAAGCAGCCATGTGGCGCGAGTGGACAAATGTCTTGCAAGTCACCTGAATGCCTCTTGTTCTAATCTGGTCCTGCCCCTCAGCCCAGCAGTGACCCTGCTCCATCACCTCAGTAGCATTTTCTTAGAAGAAGCTTGTTTTCTCTGAATGGACGTCAGTCCCGTCCTGCTTCTTCAATTAGAGACCAAGAAGGTGCAGGGTAACAGTACACATCTGGCTTGGAGACATAGGGTGTGACGCTGAGGCAGGGCACAAAATAGGGAAGGTAGATGATAGACTGCTAGAATAGTTTGGAGAGAGAGAGAGATACGATTTTTTTTTTCCCCAGATTAAATTGCAGCTGATGCTGACAGGAGTAAATTACGATAAAAATTAGTTACTCAGCAATAAGGAAACTTATAAGTGCAGGTCCATCATTTGCACAAACATGGTTTATAACATTGTAAATCATCTCTAAGGTAAGTGAAGAGGGGAGAGCTGAGCAAACAACTCTTTGAGTCTGTCCTGATAAACGCTTACAGCCCAACAGCATGGAACTGTGAGAGTGAACACTTCAGGAAATCGAAAGGTTCCAATGAGACCTTGAGGTTAGAGGACATTGTGTGCAGCTTAAAAAAAAAAAAAAAAAAAAAAAAGGCCCAAACACACCTGTTTGAGTATATGTCAGCCAAAAATGAAAGGATGTTAAATTTCCTAAAAATACTTGACAGTGTAGATGTGCTGTCTTTGTAACAGTTCTCGTGCAGACTCTTCTTTCAAATACTTACTTGTCAAGTAATCTTGGAGAAGTTTAAATTGGTCTGTTTGCAGTTTTAGTCTTTATTTAATCTTTGTGCGTGACGATCTAGCACATTTGTTAATATAGTTTGTGCTTTATGGCATAGAGAAACCAGCCCCATTCCTTGCTACAAACATCAAGAATCTGTACTGCATCCGATGAAAAATAGTTTTGTGTAAAGTAATATCGAAGCATCCTTTACTGAAATAGAATCTGTCTCAATCCCTTTTGGTAACCATCTGCCTCTTGTAATTCCCTGACAGGTGGTAGGCTGGACTACATAGCTACGCATTTTTAAAAAAAAAATATTTTTTTCTTCTTGCTGCTAGAATCTGGCTTTTGAGACACTGTTTGCTTTTGGTCTAGTTTCCTGCTCCTCAAACAGAGCTCACTGCTCCTTTTTTGTGTTGAAGTGCGTGCCTCCTCTTTCTCATTTTGCTGCTTTTTCCGGAAAGATAAAATCTTCCCTTTCAGAAACAATGACAAGACATTCCTGCTGTCACTGATGTTTTTGTCACCTTCAAAGTTCTTGTATTTCATATGGTTATAATGATTGTCAATCTCATAAATCTGTAACTGGCAAGGCAGTCTTTGCCGTGCTTTGGTGAAACTGCCCTGGATCCTTCCTGTTGCTGAATGTTAACTGATTTTTTTTGTTTGTTTGTTTAAGGATGACTTTATCTTGTCCCAGGCTAAATCCTTTGTCAGAACCAGTGTGTGTTGGGTCCTTTCAAAGCATGACGTGTAACGAAGCTCACCCTTTCTTGGAAATAGATAAGGTTGCTTTTGTGAAAGACTCAAGTCTATTCCTCTGTGCATGGCAGGCTGGAGAATTTGGTGTGTTTTTAAACGGGATTTGAGTCAAGATTAGCCAAAAATCCTGGTTAATGTCTGTGCCATGAGAACGCTCTGCTTTGTGCTGCTGTTCTGCAGCAGTTGAAACCAGCCTGATTGGGCCCACTGCAGTCTGAGGAGGAGGGTGGCTTTGCCTTCCCTGCCTGTTCCCAGCCACCCTTCCCCTGAGCTGTCTGTGGTCTTTGTTGGAGTATGCCACTTTAACTCTCTAATCTAGTAAAAAATCCTGCCCAGCTGCTTTTTCCATCCCCCCCTTGCCTGGGATCAGGAATTAAAATTCACAGAGCGGTCTCATGGGTGAGCGGGTGCAGAGGAAATGATGGGAGTCCAGGGCTGTAAAGTCGCGTGGAAGGTTAGGGTGTCCTTCCACAGGACACGGTGAAACCATCTGAGGGTTTAAAGGCAGCTCAGTCATTCCAGACTACAATTCATGTAAAGAAACAAGACTTTGTTTAAATTGTACCTGTTTACTCTGTTGATCTAACCCACACAGCTTTGTGTCAAGAAAGAAGACTTGAGAATTTGGGTACTAAAGTGATTAATGATATAAAATACTGTAAATGCTTTTGTTTTCCTTGGCTGAGGAGGACTCCTGTTGAAAGTTTGCAGTGTTTCAGAGGATCATCATGAATGTGTTTGGCCCAAATCACCTTTCAGGAGTGGCGCACAGTAGAGATTAAGATTTGTATCCTCCATTGAGTTAAGTCCTTTGCATGATTTGCTCCTGAAGTGCTGCACCAGGAGTTGTGGGATGAGTCTCTTGGTTTAGGGAACACACTGTGTCCATGCTCAAGTGGGTTTTGGAAGACCTACATTATAGTGCTTCAGTTGCAGGTTTGGCCTCCTTGCCTCCTTTTGCTATTTTCTATCCCTGTGGCTGGGAAGGCGAGACTCCCATGGAGGTTGTATTTATTTAGGCTTTGTTTTCCCCTGAAAAGGGGGCTCCAGGGAACTGTATATTTTAAAATCTAGGAGACCTTTGTCTTGATGGAAGCACAGTGTGCTAACAGCTGACTCCACCAAATAGCTCCAGCGTTGGGAGGTAGCTTAAGAAGCAAATGTTTGTCTTGATCAGAAAAGCTCTTCAGGCAGCAGGGCTGTGCTTTTTAATTAAAGTAGCTGTTAGCTTGGTAATATGCTCTTAAACACTAGCACAAGGGTTACTTTTTCTGCAGAGCTTTAGGCAGGAATTTTCAAAGGGGGGAGTTAAGGGTTCGATTCCCATTTAATTAGAGTAATATTTGTTCCCTACCTTAGTTTTCTTTGGAAATCCCAGCCTTAAACTCTGGGCAGATGTGACTTTTTTCTTTGCTAAGAAGGGAGGATAAACATCAAAAGGCTAATGTTTAACATTTTTATGTAAGATCATATGCTCTGGTATTTTGTTTTTTAAAACTTTCTTTGCCAAATACCACTTTCCTCAGCTTCTGTATCACAAAGTATACAGCAACACGTCATGCTGACTTAGTGTTCAAAAAATACTGCCTTGCTGGAATACTTTGAGGCTTGAAATGTAGAGCAACTAACTCGTGACACTAGGTGACACAGATCATAAATGTTGAACGTGCCAGTCTCCTGAATGAAGGAATATACTCTATAGAGTATTGACTATTACCTGCCAGAGAGCACTGTCGGGGTTGCGCCCTTTTCTGACTCTGGCTGGCACGTGAACATCTAACATGCGAAGAGCAGCCTTTACCTTCGTGTTAGCACAGGAAGACTGGGTCAGACTCCCATGAGAAGTGGAGTCATCTTTCCCAGTAGCGTAGCAATGGTAGACTTGCTGGTGCCTTTCCAGACCTTATTAAAAAGCATAGTAGCCTCTTTGGTACTGGCTGGGATCCGTCTATGCCAGACTTGGCAAGGTGGCTGGCGATCTGCTGTCATTACAGTAGTATCTCCAAGAGACAGCTCTCTGAAAGAGGCCAAAGAGGGATTATGATTCTTTTTCTTCCTTCATGTTTGAACTGGCAGATACAAAGGGAGCAGGGAGCACGTGGCAGGCTCCAGACCTGGCAGCTCCAAATTGGAGCGTACAAATGATTTGAAGCATCAGACATAAACAAACTTTAGCCTGGATGTTGTTTGTTTCTCTTGTGGCACTTGATTCCAGTGTTGTGCAGAGCAGATTGCTTTTGCAGGCATTGAAAATTACACCATTAGTTAGTACTTTATCCTGTACGGATTCTGGAACACCTACCACAACCTCCCGTTTCTTTCCTGCTGCTTTCCATTTTCCAACAGCAAGCCTTGGTTCAGAGGTAGATGCAATAAAACACCTTGAGGGTGTTAACAGCTGAACTGATCTGATGACAGAATGACAGTAATCAGTTTGGACCATGCTGCTGCCTCTTCCCTTCCTCTTCTCTTTGGTGACTTTCCAGGCCAGGAAATACTCTTTGTGATCGAATGTGCCAAATAACCTCTTGCGGAGACGTCTTTAAGTTTCCAGTACATCTTGCATGTGTTTGGCACTAAACCAAAATAGGCTAGACCACTCTGGTGGGGCTGGGCTGGTGGATGTGCGCTGTGAGACCAGGCTAATAGGTAACAGTTGTTTCATCTGCAGCTGACTTGTTCCTGGCAGTTTCTGTCCCTTTCCTTGTACTTAGAATGAGGTGATTTGTCTTTGGATAATTACTAAAGATGTGTGGCTGAGATAGCTTGAGAATATGAAGCTTTTATTGTAAGGTTTGGCTCCAACGGTTACATTTTTTACCTTGCAGATCTTTTCACTTGTTTGGTATTTCCCTGATTCACTGGATTTTCCAGAGGAGGTAAAGAGAAGGGCAAAGCGGAGAGTAGCTTGGTGATGTGTAGTTCCTTTTGGTTACTTCTCTGTCCTGCTGCTGTCGCCAGTCATTTCATCTACTACCAACTTATTAAACCAGTCTGTCGTTAGTGCATCACTAATAATTTTTAATGAAAATTTGTTCTGTTGGCTTGTATTGCTGCCTCTGAAGAGCCCTGTCAGGTCTGTCCTCTCTACCCAGTAGTCTGTAGGGAGTGATTTAGGGCAGTGTTTAATGGATCAGGGCGTGCGTAAGTCTCTTAAAGCCCAGAGTTTTGTATTTGGGGGTTGTAAAAATCCCTTGTAAAAGCCCATTAGTTCCACTACATGCTTCCCAGTGTGGTTATGAAATTAAACTCTTTTCTCCACCATATTAGCCTTAAATAAACACAGATTTTACTCTGCTCGCTACAATTGTAGGTTCATCTTTGATTGTTCAAATTCTGTATTAAGCTCTTAAATTCTATGATATCTTGGTTGGCACTTGTCATTGCCCAAGATACAGAACTACAGAGCAGCAAAGCAGTAACAGCTATTCCCAAACCTCAGGTGTTGGGTTTTTTGGGTTTGTTTTTAATAAATCTACCATATTTCAAGTGGGAGAAAGATGCTGTGCAATCCTGGGGAAGGAGCACTTTTTTGAGCACTGTGATGCCTTTCATTTCTTTAGAAAACTCCTGCAAGTGAAAAATATTTGGCTTCAGTCCTTTTTTTTTCAGGGGAAACTACTGTAATACCTAAGCAGGGAAGGTCTTTACTAAACACAGATGCAACTGTGGGTACTTTTTGCAGATGTAAGCAGTGTAGTCCTTTGAATTCTGTGTGTGCCTGAAGCCATCCTTGGAGCTGAAAGCAGCAGTCGTATTCATCGGGTTGCCTGCAGGGAGCTGTGGAGATGGTGTTGCTGGAAGAGACTGGAATCTGGATGTGATCTGGACATCACACTTGAGATTCCTTTCAGTATTACCTGTGTATTGCTCTGGATGTTCTTGTCTGTATGAAGGTGTTGCCTCTTTCAGAGAAGTTTGAAGTTCTTTGCTTTGAGATGCTTTGTGTTGATAAAGCAAATTATATAGATGGTGAAATACTTTCTTTTGTATGCCTTGCCACGCGCTGTATCTTCCCTGAAGTAATTGTTGTATTATACTTATAATAATCTGTCTTTCTCCCTTTGTGGATAACAATTGCTTTGTAAGTCTCTTACGAAATTCTTTTCTCCATCAGCCTTGTCGGACTCTGAACTCTACCCCTTTTCAGTGTCTTTATTCAGAGGTGGTGGCTTCAGTACTGCAAAATGTATTCCGGGCTGAGGCTTTGCCATTGCTATTACACAACAACTGTTTGCATTAGTTATTCTTCCTTGTAGTCAAATGTATTGTCAGCAATGTTTATTTTGTTGATTAAAGCTGTGATTGAGCAGAGGTCCCCACTGAACTCTTCCAGGGACGCTGAAATATTTCCTTAAGGAGGACCTAACCAAAACCTTCTGCAGCAAGTCTCTCTACCTTTGTATTTTACTTGGCATTTATGCATCAAGCCTCGTCTGCTGTTGCACTGCCCAGCAACATCTCTTGGTTGAATCTGTCTGAAATTCCCTGGCTTCCTCTTGGATAATATAAATATTAGTCTTTTAAAGAGATCACTGCCTACTGTTCATCTCCTTCCAGACCATTAATTAAATGCTCCCGTGCCTGTATGTATCATTAATTGTAACTTAGTTTTTTCAAGGAGTATAGATAATTCTGTGGGTTAAAGATTAAATTAATGTTTTTACAAATACAGATTTCAAAAACATGGGAGCTAAAGTGTTTTTCATAAACACAATTTTACTAGAAGGTCCGACAGTTCCATGCAGGTTTTCCTTTACTTTTCCATTTGCTGAGGAGACTCGCACTGCAACTTGCGGAAACTGAGCTTTGAGCTTGACCCATGCGTTGGGTTACGCTGTCAATGCAGATGTTTTCCTTGTGTTACAAGAAATAACTGGACAGAGAAATGTCCTTCCCCAGCCAGATGTGGTCTGCTAGCCAGCTTCCCGAGTACACACATGGGTGGTTAGAGAGGGGAAGAAGCTGCATGGTCCCTTGCAGTGTGGCACTGCTAACCTGCTGCTGCAATTAGAGTCGGTCATTTATACAAATACTGTTTCTTATCTCTTAGCCTATTCTTGAGTCTTGATAAGATGCTGTTCACCTTCACACTTAGTAGTCCTTTGAAACTTGGAGAAGAAAAATGTAAACAGTTCTAATGAGCCATGCTTTCTTTAGCTACGCTGATGGTATTCAAAACCCATGCAATAATATTTGGAATATTTTGTGAATTAAATTACTCTTTCAGAGAGTTTCTGTCTAAATCTGGTTTATAGCTTCCCAGATAGCCCTTTCAAGAGAGCTAGTGAGCTCTTCCATGTGTACTGGAGTGCTAGTCTGAGATAAGTGACAAACTTCTGGTGATGTTCTGAGAGGATGGGGGCATAAGAGCTGCTTGAAAACTGATGCTCCTCTTCCAGTGAGTCTCTTAGCACCTTGAGGACCAGTTTGTGATTCTTTCTGGATTATCTTTCCCTTCCAGCACCACTAAACTTTTAAGATATTCTGACTTGCAGTTCAGTCTGAGTCCAGTGCTGTCATGGTTGTGATTTTGAGGGAAATGGACATTGCTGTATCCTCCCAGCTCAGTTTTCAAGGAACTGATTTTTTTCAAGGCACAGGAAGTGTTCATATCCTTTGTCCTACTAAATGTTTTTAGCACTTAAACTGCATGTGAAATCTCCTCTCAGGAGCTTTAGCCTCTGGTACTCCAGCTGCACATCAGCAGTCTTTCCGTCTGGAGTGCTGTTAAGAGGCCAAGAAAACTTTCTCCTTCATGGAAAGTCTGCTCTGCCAAAGATGAAGACCTCTGATTGAACTGACTGACGGTCCTGCACTCAACCACAGGATCAGTGCAATTGGAATTAGGGTTTATGCAAAGCCTGTATGGTCTGGTAGGATCAGCTTTTGGAGGTGTCTGTTGCTGCTTCCCAGGGTGACTGTTTTGGTTTCTTATTTGCTCAAGCTAATGCTCCGCTTTTTCAGTGTAGGATTGTACTCGTGCTATCTGCCTTACCTTTATAAAATCAGGCTTTATTTTCTTTTTAACATAAAGTGCTCTAGGAGAAGGGGCTGGCTGTTTCTCATCAAAGAAATCTGGTACAACTACTTGAGGGACCTTGAACCACTGCATCCTGTGTCTGCCTGAAGATAAGCTCCTGGAGTTCCTGTCCAGTTCCTGCTGGTCTGAAAACGGGAGCAATCAAAGCAGCAAATATGTCTGTCTCACTCCATATGTTTTTTCTGAGGGGAAATATGCAGGAAGTAACTTAGTTTCATAGTGGGCAAAAAGTGCTAAGAGTTGAAGGCTGTTCCCTTTTTCTACTTCTGGTTTTCAATTTTGAAATACCACATGGACTAGCTGTTTACTTTGTACAAGGTCACTTAGAACCTGAGTCGGCATTTTGCTGATTTGCCAGGCTCTGCAAATATCAAGGTCAGGTTAGGCTTTTATTAGCTTCTTGGAGTAATTTGTGTTTCTTTTCTTGTTGTCTTTTACATGTATGTTTCTATGTTTCCATTAAAATATTGTACAGTTAGTGTATTTCTGCTTGCCGTCACTAGTTCATCCCATGTTTACTGTTTCTTTTCGTTTCAATTACATTTCTAACAAGAATGCAAGAAAAGAAATACCTACAGAAGCTTGCAGCTAAATGAATTAACATTTGAATGCCACAGCCACTCAGCTAGGAGCACTAGGCTTCTGAAGATGTGTATTACACTGTACAGCTCATAACTGAGTTTGCACTGGCAAGCTGAATTCCAGTTCTGTGAATGAAAGACTTGATTCTTCCTAAAACTCTTAACAAGCATAAAACAAGCTTACCAAGTACATGGCTATAAATAAATATACTCTATGCAGATACAATTAAGTCAAAGCAGCATCCCTTAAGTAAACTGTTTCAGAGATCTTTTGTCTCATTTGATTTAACTCTACCTAACTGACCTGGCAGAGAGAAATCTTGTGCAGAATATCCATTGAGAAGTTTTAGAATTAAATCCTGGTTTATGTCCGACACTGAAAGAGACTTCTGTTTCTGCTGTGAAAAAGCCATTCAGGAAGCTACATTGAAGGCATAGGTAGATAACAGAAGCATTAACTCTTTGCAGCACCTGCCCAAAATATTAATTCATTTCTCTCACTTGCACAAGGTGTTGAAGTCTCTACTGAGGGCAAATGAATCCTTTCGGGAGAATGAGAGGTTGTGGCCACCCTGCAGTCCCACTAAGAATTAAGTGTTGATGCTGCTTTGAGGGAGGGCACTCTTGAACCCCCCAAAACGACGATGAACAGCAACAACAAAAAACAAACAAAAACTGTTCCAAAAATGTGCATTGAAGAATTACAATATTGACCATTAATGTCATGTTGTTAAAACCTAAAGGTTCAAAAACACCATATAAGCAGCTATAGGGTATCTAAAAAAAACCCCAACCCCCACCAAATCACCCTACCTAAATGACCTTTATTTATCTCTTTTGGAGATTTTGGGCTACAGAATGCATTTCCAAGTGACTTAAGCCCCACTTCAGCAATAAGGGCTCAAGCATTTTCAGTGAACTTGAAGTTGCTTTACATTCTTGCCAATTCACCAGATCCAGTTAAGAAATGCAAGCACCTTGAGCTTTAGTCTGGGATTTGTAGTATTTTAAAATGTAGTTCCAAAATCTTTCAAAAACTATTATGCTTACATTGCCTGATGGTGATGAGGCTGAGTACTTATTAATGTATTTAGACTTTATATGCTCTGCTTGCCTTATGTTGTTTTTCAGTCATGTGTTTTTGCCCAGAAGTTGAGTCTGGATTTCAATTATAACTTCAATAAAGAACGAGTTTTTTTCATTAAAATATTCAGCAGTAAAATGCAATAGTTAATTGCTCATTTACGCCCCTCTCATATTGAGTTGAATTTCCTTTGTTTTAAACAAACTGCATTAAGGAGGATTCACATTCGTAATTAAATACAAATATGATTTTGATCTGGTAGCTGCAAAAAGAGCATTTGAAATCTGAGAAACTGAGAAAAGATCAAATTTAAGGAGCTCAAACGTGATATGTTCTTGAAAAACAGTTGAATTGCTTGAAGAAGTTTAAGCTCTGCTTTTTTCTCCTCTTGTGGAACCTTTTAAAAGTTTGTTTTAGTTTAGGGCTGTGGATATATGAAATAGCCTAGGACACAGGGTTATTGCAAGGACACCAGTGATATCACTTGGTACTGTCCTTTCTAGAAGTGGAGAATAAGTGCTAGGAAAAAAAAATATTGAAAAAAATCCTGAGTGTTGATATTACTAGTGACACTTGAAAGGGGAAGATAAAAACAAACCCAGAGAGTTTATATGAAGGAGTAGTTTGCCCATCTTTGCTTAAAGAAAACAAAAACCCGAACAAAAACAAACCACAAACACACACACCCCTTTAATCCACCAACCCCCCCAAAAAACGTTGTATTGCAGGAATTCTATTCAGCCAGTCGCAAGGCAAGTGATTTTGAGAGGGGCATCGCGATCCGGAGCGGTGTGACAACTTCAATGCCAAAAGCTGTTTGCGCTTCAGTGATACTGAGTTTAAATTGGCTGCAGTCAAAAGGAGGATGTAAACGCTGCAAGAACGCTTCTGCAAAACGATTACGCTGCGGATGAGTGTTCGTCAGAGAGTACACTCTTTGATCTGGCTTGGGCCCCCTCCAAGAAAAGAAGGAAAATCACTTTTATAATAAGCAAATAACGTCTTGATTACTTTTTTCAAAAGGAAGTAAATTGTGTTGAGTTGCAAGATATGCACGACTACTAGGAACCAGTCTGAGATAAACTGACTCTCTTCAGTTTGGTTACCGATAAGCTAATATCGAAAGCTAACGAAAAAATTACTTCTATTCTGACAAATGCATGGTTTTGTTTTTCATAATGTAGAGAGCTATGTTTTGCAGATAACCATATGAAGTGTTAGATTTCCCCCCAACCGTTTTACTAAGTAAACTGGGAAGTGAGGATTAATTCTGAAAACGCTATTGTAATTATTATTGCTTTTAAAACTTTACTATGTATTTTCAAGTGATAAAATCCTTGTTTTGAAGTAGTCCTGCTGGAGGAAAGAACACATGGAGAACAAGTCAGTTGTGCAATTTATTTTTTTTTAAACAATTTTATTTCTTTGCCACTAAGGGGAAAAATTCCAGAGCTCACAGGATCAAAGGCTGAGATATATTTAAGCACTTGGAAAAAGAAAGGAGTTATGGCTTGGGTATAGTAGATGGAGGTGGTTAAGACTGAACATTTCTACATTCCTGCCAACAATAAATGTTTCAGTTCTGCGTGTTGGAGGAGGGTGTGTGTGAGCACTTGCATCATAATTTCCAGGCCATTAATAAACAAGGTGACTGTTAAGCAACATCTAATAAGTATTTTTAAATTGTCAAACCTGAATAAACTGGAGCCCAGGCAAATTGGCAGGGAAGATCTGTGGCCTGCTCTTGAATCTCTTATTCTTGGAATATGGGGGGAATTCCAGGCAAATGTAAGCGTGCAGCTGATACAGTAGCAGGAGAGGACAAACGGGAGGATCTTGGTAGGAGCAACACAGTTACTTAAGAGTCTTGACCCAAATAATGGAAAGCTGCTGCAAGCTTGTGAGGGAGGCGATGATGTCAGCTGGAGGGGGGAGGAAAAAAAAAGTCGCATCAAACAAATCTAATCTTACTCTCTGACAAAGGGCAGTCTTTTGGTGCTACGTACATCGTATCAACATTTTAGGAAGGATGGTAAAAGCTAGTTATAAGGAAATGTTAAAAAAAAAAAAAGCAAGCTTTTGGTGCTAGAGAGTTCTTAACATAACAGAAATGGGAGAAATAGTTCATCAAAAAGAAGATTGTGGAGTGTGACCAGTGTTCCGTGGTTGCATGTGTGTACCCGTATGCCAGCCTGGGAAGAAATTAGCTGGTGCTTGGCCATTAGGTTTTGTCTGTTCAAGAAACTCAAAGTAAGAATGAATGACTTGAAACTTAAGCTAAACAATTTCAGCTTAAAAGTAAACCATGCAACTTTAATCGGGAAGATGAATAAGTGTTGAAACAAAATATTGGTGCAAGTGGTAGGTTCTCCAGATCTTGATGTCGAAGCAAGATGGATTTGGATAAATAAATACTTTAGTAAACATGAATTGCAGAGCTTCCTGTAGATGTGACTATGAAATTCAATATCCCTTGAAACTGATTTATTACTTAGTTGTCCAGTGGTCCTTTTCCTTAAAACTCCCTGAAACAGTGTACATTTGTTTTCTTCCCTTCAATATCTCCAGTCATTAAAGTGTTCTATTAGGGTATTTATTTTGTCTCTAAAAAAACCAACCAAACAAACAAAAAACAACCAACAACGAAGAAAATGCCAACTACTTGTGGTTGTCTGTGGAAATACCTGGGGGAAGGAAAATGAGCATTTTAGGTAGAAGAGTCTCACAAATTCTGTTCTTCCCCATCAAGTAGTATTTGTTGCGTAATTGTATATGAAAGAATTAAGTTCTCCTGATACTAGTTACTTTGCTGCTGGCCTGTTGCCACTGCTTTGGCCAAGATTTTCTTGTGAGGCCATCTTCTCTCTTCTTCATTCCTCTCCAGACAGACCTTCATTCTTTCTGCTTCTCACATCCTTGTGGATGTATCTTCATATGCTGCAGGCTGCCTGCTGGCTCTCACACGATGCCTTTTTAAAATTATTTGAAGTTCAGCTTCTACTTTGGAGTCATTTAGGGGTGCCAGTTGTCTTTGCTTATTTTGATGACAGTGGTGTTGGAAGATCTCAGGCTCAAATGTCCTGGAAATAAGAAGTGGCAATCAAGTTGGACTACAGTGTTTCCCTTGGTTATGTTATCTGTGCAAGAATTTTCTTGTGTCTGAATGTCTGTACTTCTATTAAACTTGTTTCCTTCTGTGCATCAGGCCAGTTTTGCACCGAAGACGTTGATGAATGTCAGCTCCAGCCCAATGCTTGTCAGAACGGAGGTACCTGCACCAACCACAATGGAGGCTACGCCTGTGTCTGTGTCAATGGTTGGAGTGGGGACGACTGTAGTAAGAACATTGATGACTGCTTCACTGCCTCCTGTGCTAATGGATCGACTTGCATCGATCGAGTGGCTTCTTTTTCATGCATTTGTCCAGAAGGGAAGGCAGGTAAGGGCAGAAAACTTGCATAGGTCTGGCACTTAATAGAAGATACTTCCTGAATTTTATGCTTTTGCTTGAAGTGGTGTGTTTATTTTATGTACTTTGTGACCAAACCAGGAAGAACAAAAGGAAACATGCGCTGCCCACGAGCAAAGACCTTTTAAACCTCTGTAGCTTGGGACAAAGAAGTATTTGTATTAGGCTGGAAGACAAAGTTACTACAGTTTAGATTGTAAGGAGAGCAGATCTTTTTCTAATGCTTAGCAGGACCTGCATTTGCCTGAGAAGTTATGCATGAGGGTGACTTGCTCTGTGCTGCTTACGATAATTATACCTAAAAGTCTAGAAGGCAAACTCAGATATTTTTGCGTAAGTGAGGATGCCCTTACTGGTATAGTGGAAAATTTGCTGTTGTATGATAGGTAGAAATAAAGGTTTCCTAACGACTACCCAGAAATAGAAGTGATCAGCATATCTGAATTAAGAAAGTGAGCTTCATGTGCCCCTGTGTTTTCAGCTATCAGAAATATCATCATTCTAGTTAGAGAGAAGGGTTAGTTAACTGCTCCAAGGAAGAGATTTTAGTAATGGTAAGCCATTGTACTGCTCCAGAAGTGTTGGAGACACCTCTAAAGTCACAGAATCTGTACTCAAATGTAACGTTTTATAAGTGTGTCATGAAATCCCTGTGGCAGTCTATAGGTTGAAGCCTGTAAGATATTACTCAAGCTTCTGGCTGTGAAAGTCTGTTTGAAATACCAGGTCAGAGGATTTGATTGTGTAACATACAGTCTGACTGCTATATCTCACTTTTTTGAATAAACTCTCGGATGCTCCTCTAGGTCTTCTGTGCCACTTGGATGATGCATGCGTTAGCAATCCATGCCAGAAGGGTGCTCTGTGTGATACCAATCCTGTGAATGGACACTATATCTGCACCTGTCCTCAAGGCCATAAGGGAGCAGACTGCACTGAGGATGTGGATGAATGTGCAATGGGTGAGTTTCTATTTGCTGTTTGTGAGTACATGAACAGGGAGTTTGGTCATATGTTTCATGAGCTAACAGAGGGGCAAGAATACATGGTTTGTCATAGCTTCTCAACATGTGTGACTCCTTTCCTGCTCTCCCCCTTCATTTCAGTGTCTTTAGATGAGTTTTAAATCTTGTGTGAGACTTGGGGCAAAGTGCTGAGTCAGAATAGCTGTCTGTGTTTGAACTGTTAGCCTCTGGAATATGAAAAGCAGTGAGACGCTTAACCATTCTTCATTGTGCAAGAGGGCTTTAGTGTGAGGAGTGCACCCAGACAGATGCGATAATTAAAGTGGCCCTTAGAACTGCAGCGTACAACAAAAGTACTGCAGTTTGTGTGGGAGCTGTTGCAGCCCCTGCCTTGGTAAAAATATATCAAAGGTGTTTGACAGCCAGAATGCGGCTGGATCTTTTGAGTGCCTTCTGAGACTGGTGACCATGTGGGCTTTTAAAGCTGTAGTTCTCTGATACCCTGCTGTTGTGTTGTTTCAGGGATTAGCTGGGCTCTCACAGACTTGCTTATAATTTTGTGAGTGCTAGTTCATGTTTCTGGAGTGTGATGCATAGAGGTAATACCTAACCAGCTCTCATGGAAGTATTGGAAAGAAGCTCTTCTTTGAATTTCGTTCCTCAGTCTGCCCTGGGCAAGAGTTCTGTTCCTTTTTGAAAACACACAAAGAACCAGTTTGGTTGTTTTGTGGCTGTGGTGGCATCTTGCCAGCCTCAGGAGTGAAATAAATGTAAAAGATGATCTAAAGATAAGGCATCATTAATTCTCTAACCCCTGCTAGTTGATACTCTTCTCTTAAGAGCTGTCATTAGTAATACAGACCGGAGTTGCTCCTTTGGTCCATTGGTAATGATGACAATCTTTCTTTTTGCCTCTGGCAGGCAAGTAACTGCCACGTGTTTTCCTCAATCACAGTAGCCTTTCCCCGGAAGGATGAACAGTCTGTCCCCAGTATTGCTTTCCAGAAAGGAATGACCACTGGAAAAGACCATGACTAACAGAGAATGCCGTGGCTTTCCTGCTCCAAGGAGAGGTTTTGACACATACATATATATATTTTTCTTGCAGCAAACAGCAATCCGTGTGAACATGCTGGGAAATGCGTAAACACAGAAGGCTCTTTCCACTGTGAGTGTTTGAAGGGCTACACAGGACCTCGCTGCGAAATGGACATCAATGAATGCCATTCAAATCCATGCCAAAACGATGCCACCTGCCTGGATAAAATTGGAGGATTCACGTGTCTCTGTATGCCAGGTGAGGGGACTTTCTGACAAAGACAGGGCTTCCAGCAAAGAAAAAATTAGGAAGGCAGAGCACAGGGAGGGTTGCCAGCTCTGCTGAGGTGGAACACAAAATTGCAAAAGGGTGAGGCTAAATGAAATGGTGAGAGAGAGTTTGCTGTGGTGGCACTAGTCAGGAGGACTTGGCATTTGTGGCGGAGAGGGAGAAAGCAATTAGAAGCCTGAGAAAGAAACCCATTCTCTGTATAGGCAAAGGAAGTTAGCATTCTGACCTGGAGTGTATGTGAATATACCTGTTACTATACCCGGTAAAGGGCATGTGAAGAAACTTTGTGAAAGCAAAGCAGGTGCAAATTTTAGAAGATTGTGTTTTGAGATGATGATTCTGGATAATAATGTTTGGGGTTTTTTCTCTGCTTAAAATATCCCATATGATGTAAGCTCCCATTAACCTGAGGAAACAACTGTAAAAATGTTAGCTGATTAAAATAGTGCTTGTAAAATTTACATGTCCAGCATACCAATGACCTATGTAGGCTGCTATTTTGCTTTCTGATAGAAAGCGGTAAAAAAAGAAAAGGGTGCAAGTTGCCAGTTGCAGTGTCTTATGAAGTATGATGAAAGAATTGTGACCCCTGCAGGTGATCAGCTGATACCATGAAAACTAGAATGAGTTTTTATTAATACCTAATCTGTTTTGAAAGGTGGAACTCTAGTCCCAGGTATTCACCCTTAATGTTTTTCTTTTACTGTCATTAATTTTAGCTCAAGACTTTTTAGCTATCTGCTGTGTTTGTTTCTTTATCTTGTACCTTCTATTAGTGCATACCCAAATATATTGATATCTTCCCAAGTGTTAAAATATAACCGTTTCTCATCAAGTGGAAAAAAACATTAGATGTGAACTCAGCACAAACTGATTAAGTGAGCATATTCAGCAACTGTGAAAACTACACAATCAGCATCCGTTTTCAACCTCTGGTGTATATCCTTGCCTCGTAGATTCTATCCAAACTGCAAACTTGCAATGAAACTAGGCTTAGACTTTCAGCACTGGTACAAGAGGCAGTTGTACTCTTAAGGGCACTTTCTAAGGCCTGCAGTCACCTCTTTCTACTTCTTTTCTTTTTAAACAGGTTTTAAAGGTGTTCACTGTGAAGAAGATATCGACGAGTGTCTAAGTAATCCCTGTGTGAACAATGGAGAGTGTCTTGATAAAGTCAACCGCTTCCTCTGTGTCTGTCCTCCTGGTAAGTACTTATTTCTGGAAGCTTTTCCTGCTTCGCCTTACCAAGAACTGCATAAACAAACAGTGAGAGGTTGCAGGCAGTATGTTTCTTGTGAGTTTCTGTTGTCTTGGTGCATCATCTGTTTGAATGAGTGAGTTGCAATCACTGGTAAGTAAGAATAGACATGTATTGGTTGCAGTAGAATTGTGTCTGTAACTGGATAGAAGTGCTGAGAAACAGGCAGCTGGACATCTCACCTTAAAGAGTAGTTGGCAGCAAGAACTTCTGTTATTGTGGATATCATAGTGAGATATAGATGAGTAATTCTAAATACATTTTAAAAATGCCTCTGCATGCTTTTGTTTTTCTGAGGTTTTTAGGCAGAAGCCATTTTTGCATCAGTATAGCTTATGTTGCTTGCATGAGGAGGGAGGTGGATTGGGACTCCACATGAGAAAAGAAAGACAAATGCAGAGCTGAGAGATCAATGTTAGCTATAGGATAAACATCACTTGTCTTCCTGAGAGCTGACAAAGAGTTTTGAGATCAGAATATACTTGGCAAAAGCCTGCTCTGCAACTCTTCTTATTGAGTAATGATGTTCTGGCTCCTCCTTCCGTTCCTTCCTCCAAGAAACATTCCTGGAGTTGTTTCTTTTTTCTTGAAGTGCCTAACGATCTGCATCATGTGACATAACCTATTGATAGTTCATTAACCATTTCAACAAGTGTATTGAAAGGTACAGTGCTGTAATTGTACCACATTCCACACTGCTGTAGTAATTCTGGTCTGGAGGCTCTAGTGATGTATCCATTATTGTTTCGTTTTAAGTTACTTGCTTTGATTACTTGGAAGGTTTTTTTGGTGGCCTCAGTTTTATGGATAGGCTTACTGTCCAGTGGCAGAAACCACTTGTGCTCCATCTGCTTTATTTCTGTTTGACTTGGCCATCTCAGTTTTCAAGCTCAGGTTCCTTTGACCTGGTGGATAGAAACTGTTTTGGCTGGTGGTTTGGATGAGGAACCAGTCCGCCCAGGGTGTGGCGTGTGTGCTTAATGATGCAATTGAGTTTAGATTTACTGATCTTATATTTGGGTAGTTTTATGGATTTGCTAATAAATAATTCCTCACAGTGCAGCTGTTTAGATTAACAACTTCAAATTACTTCTGGATTTTCATCTTTTTTTCTGCCTTTCAGGATTCAGTGGTGCCGTGTGTCAGATTGATATAGATGACTGCTCCAGCACGCCATGTCTCAATGGAGCCAAATGTATCGACCATCCCAATGGCTATGAGTGCCAGTGCGCCACAGGTTAGTCTTGTGTTCAGAGCTCCTGAACTGGAGATTGCATGTAACCTAAATGCAGAAAGGGATGGTCAAAGAAGTGTCAGTGTTCTTTCTTTCTCTAAATACTGCTTGTTGGTTGTGAAGCTTTGTCTACTCCTTTGCAGCCTAGAATAGCATGTAAGTACAGAAAGCCTTTCAGCTGTGACAGCAGTGAGTTTACAGTTGATGGGAGTTCTGGCCTCCCTCTTTGAGCTCCATCTCTTACTTCCCAGAAGGTAACAGCTTCTTCTGTATTGACTATGGAATCCATGAGTGGAAAAGCAGCAGTGTGAAGCCCTTTATCTGTGGCTTACCTATCTTTCTTCCAAGTTGGATTATATAGTATACAGTTGAAGAACAAGAGATGGACAGAGCAGTACTATTGTTTTCTGATTTCTGTTGCATCAGGCTATTTTATGTCAAAAGTGGAAGATTGAAATGCAGTAAAAATTGTCTCCACTGGAAGAAATACCACACAGTAGCTGCCTGCCAGAATGTACTTAAAATGATTTATCAGGCATCATACAGAAATTTTGACAGAGCTGTGGATGGAACTGAGGTGGTATTTTTGAATGCACTGAATTCCTTCACGGCTTGGTTAATTACACATTTAGAAGCATCAGGTTTAATTATGGGATTTGCTTATCTTCAGATTTCTAGGAGTGATGTAGATATATTTTATCTTAATTTTTACTTCTGGTCAAGTAAGAAGGTATGGGCAGTTCAGACCTGTTACACTCTAATTCCCAGTAACGAATGACTTTTGGTTGCTCTCAGATAATGGTGCCTGATACATTGCTCATGATGCAGATGTAGACGTAGAATGCATTGGCTTTAGCTCTTCCGTTAGGGAAGAGGCTGAACAATTCCTGGAGCTACCTTTGTCCCTGAAATGTGCTGTTAGGTTGCCTAGACTTGTGTGCAATTTTCCTCATTTTGAATCATTCCAATAATCAAATTGTTAGGGCAAATTCAACTTCTCTAATTTATTCTGCACTGTACATAATATAGCAGAGATTAGCCTAAAAATTCCTCCCCAGTCTTTTCGCACACACCCTCTCCCCCTCCCCCAAAGTGCCTGAAGAAACAATGAATTTATTGGAAGTAGGGGAATGCAGTATTTCTAATCAGGAGAGGAGTAATTATTGTTGTCAGAATTCTCCTTTTGATTACTGCATGTGACAGAATAAGCTGACACTTGCAGAAAGAAGAAAAAGATGAAATCTTCTCCAAACTTGGAAACTACCTTAGAAAGTCTTTCTCAAGCTGGTGTGTGGTCTGGTTGCTTTCATTCGCCAAGAGCAGTGAGCTTATCAGACCTTGCAGGGTTTTGGGTTGTGTAGTGGAGGACAACATGGAGAGCTGTGCCTTGAAAAGCATGTTCTGAATTTGGGTACTAAACTGCTGGAACCACCTCAGTACAGAAATCCTAGGTTTCCCAGATGAGGAGGGAAGACTACTGCTTCTGTGAAGACACATGATATATGGAGCATTTTCAAGGAACAGGCTGAAAGCAACCAAATGTCTGTTACTGAAGCAGCAGCTCTTAGTAAAATCCTTGGTTAGTACTTTGGCTGAAAACAGAAGTGGGACTCTCTACTAGGGCTTTTTTTCTGTCCTGTCTGAGGGGTTCTTGTGTATTATGCTCAAGTGTTTTTTCTTCTAGTCTAACTCTTGCCTGCAAAGAGGGAAATTGTATCTCAGTAAGGTATGTTCATTGAAGAGATCGAGGAATGTATCTGATCTTTACATGATTCAGTTGAGCTACAATAGGAGGCAAGGTGGTAATTTTTTATCATAAATGTATGCTAAGTATTGTATTTAATATTGACAGCCTTCTATAAGACTGAAATGTGGAATTCATCATTGGGGAAGGTCAGTTACTGGAAAATAATGTTTGAGTATGTTCTTGCTCTATTAATCTCGTATTATGAGTGATATGTGTTTCCCGAACGGTAATCACCAGCTGCCAAAGTGACTGAAAACTGCAAAATGTTTGGCCAAATGCTGTACAGATAGCTCTATTTACTGCTTGCTTTTTGTCTTTTCTTTCCCTTCTGGCATTATTCCACTTCTCCTTCCCAGTGGTAGATCATGGCTTTTCTTTTCTTGAGTTGTCTTAGGTCTTTTCTCTTTTCTTTGCCTCTGTCCTTTTTTTTTTTTTTTGCCACTGTTCGTCCTCTTACAGGTTTGTTTTTCTTCCTTCCCTAATATCTTTTTATATCCATCTCTCTAACTAGCTTCCCTTCCCTCTCCCCACCTACTTCCACACCCATTCATCCATGCATACGTTCGCAGAACTTGGAAATGTTAGCCGTCACCTGGTATGTTTGACCAGAGAAATAACCACAAACCTGTATGAAAAATGGGGAGCCTGTTATCCACTTATAATACTCAGGTGAGAATCACTCTTCAGCTGTTGAAATTCCCTGCAGCTTGGTTTGTATCAGTCTCTAGTTGGTATTTGAAATTTGAAGTACTACCTTCCTAATCTCCAGCTGCTCACTCATAGGCAGTGTGAGCTGTCGCTCCAAAACCTCATCTCTGAAAACCATTTGTTTTAAATTGTCCCTGTTCCATATAGCTCTGCTCCATCATGGAAGACAGGGCTCTTGAGGGAGTTGTTTGCTGCTCTGAGCTTCCTCAACCATTGTTTTAGACCTCTTGGTGAATAGATTCTGTCCTCCTCTGTTGCTCAGGATGTTTCCCAGCTGAAGCAGAATGAAACGGGTCAAATTGCCGCTTGTTTCATTGCTCCTAACTGAAGAGGTTGCATGCAGTGTTTCATAAATTTGCAGTTGGTGCTTGATTGGAGTTACTGAAAGGTTTCCCAATCAGAGGGGCAAGAAACTTTTTAACAAGAAGAGCTGCAGAAGCTTTGAGATGAGACAAGGGAGTTCCCTTGGGGAGGTTTCTGCAGCATCTTTGTAGTAATTTCTCATACTAAAAAAATGAACCCCCCTGGTACTGCGTAGCGGAAATAATGACAGGAGAGTACCTTCAAAGACTTTATACTGATGCAAGTAAATATTTCTCATGGAGATTTACGTGTTTCCTCTTATTGCTACTGTTATGAATAAACTGAAGGTAACCACTTCCAATGCCAGGATTCTCCATGCAAGGTGTTGTTCTGTAGTGCTGTGAGCAGTGGAAGTGTGTTGTTTTCCAGGGCTGGAAAATGGGCAGGAGTTGAGATGCCCAGTTACCCTTTGTGCTGCCTGACACTTTGCTGATTCTTAATATGATTCTTTCTATACTTGCATTATATTCACTGCAGCATCATACCATTTAACTTTTTAATTACTCCTGCTCATCATTTTTTCTTAGGTTTTACTGGCCTTCTGTGTGAGGAGAATATCAACAACTGTGATCCTGATCCTTGCCACCATGGGGAATGTCAAGACGGAATTGATTCATACATGTGTATATGCAATCCTGGCTACATGGGCGCCATATGCAGTGAGCAGATAGACGAATGCCACAGTAATCCTTGCCTCCATCAAGGGCGCTGCATTGATTTGGTGAATGGCTACCAATGCAACTGTTTGCTGGGCACTTCAGGTACATAAAGCACAAGTGGAAGGATTGGATTATAACAGAATTCAAGCATTTAATTATTTCTTATGTGTGCTCTGGTGTATGCTAAATTTGCATACAGAGATAAGCTTATAGTATGAGAGTATCATTTTCACATTACTTTTCCTTGCTGAATTTTGGTGTGTTTGTGTGGATTCCCTAACCCCTACTGGTGCTGCAACTTGTCTTGGAAAAATTTACCTCCTCTTTACACCCAAAACTCAAGCATGCAGTAAAAAAATTAGGTATGGTGTTCAAAACAGTTTATTCTTCTGTTTAAACATTTAGTACAAGTTTAGGGTCATACTCAGCACCCAGTGACTCAGGTGACTTCCCCTGGTGTCACAGTACTTCTGCATCATCACCTATTGAAGTTACACCAGTACACGAGTAACTTTGAAGCAGGTGGGATTCTTAATTTGGCTATTTCTGGAAAATAGGTTTCTTGTCTTTCTTGTAAGATTTGGCCTCCGTATTCATCTAACTTTTTTTTCCAGGAGTGAACTGTGAAAATAACTTCGATGACTGTGCAAGTAACCCATGCGTTCACGGGGACTGTATTGATGGCATTAATCGCTACAATTGTGCTTGCAAACCTGGATTTACAGGTAAAGTCAGCTACCTGATAGGTCTGAGTTGTTTTGAAGATAGGTATCCAGATAGCTAAGGAAGCTGTTCTTTGCATACTGATTGCAAGGTGTTCAGTTCGTATCTCGGTAAATCCTTCTAATCTTTGAATCTCAGCGTCTTACATTACAGCAAGTTCTACCCAAGCAGAAAAATGGCTTAATCTGTGCTGTGAAATGCATTCTTGTTAGGTAATTATGTCCAATTCATGGTTCTTGGTTTTATAACAAATAAACCCATGTGACTTTGGTTTATTATTTACAGCTTCTTTCCAGGGACAGAGAGGTTGTGGATAATATAGAGGTGTTTGATTAGACAGTACCTTGGGCTTTGACCATGAACAGTATTTCTCTTTCTCTGAAAGCAAAGCATTAACTCAGTGCTCTAATGAACTGCTCTCCACTCTGAAGTCTCCAACCGAAGAGCCCGCGTTTTTTCAGTGCTTCTCTTTTATAGTGTGGTCTGTTCTGTTTCAGTTTTAAATTGTAAAGACTTACCTAATACAGTAAAAGTAGGGCTGAAAAAGAGGCTTGTAGGCACTTTTGGATCTATGCTTAAACTGTAGATCTACATCACGGCTATTTCTGATGACTAAAGCACATCTCAGCGCTGTTTATAATGGACTTCATATGTTTTGAGCCATGTAGGGTAATACGCTTATAAAATAATTGTTGTAAGGCAGTTGGTACTGTTTATAACAGTTTTCTCGTCGTGTTTGTTACTGTTTATTACTGAATGATTCTAATTAGAATTGATCTGAAATGCATTAGAAATAGCACTAAGAGGTTTCATGTGTCTTGTGCTTTTCTCTTGGCATCTTTCTAAACTTCTGACGTTCCCTCCTTCCTTTGGCTCTGGCATGGCTCTTTAGTCCCCAGAACAGGAAGAGGAATGATCCTCATCACTCTTAACTTTCAGTCTTCTTTGTTGCTGGCATACCATATTTGTCATCCTACTGGACTTTTTACTGTTATGCTGTTGAAATAATTCAGTAATATGATGATTTGGCATTTTCCAGTATTTAAAGAGCTGTCTCACATGGGGTCTAGTTACTTTGTCCTTTCCTTACATTAGAAATGCTTTCAACTTACTGCAACATGCATTTTGTTTAGCTTTCCAGCCTCACAAGATCTTATGGTCACTGCCTGAAGGATCTTGCAGTCATAATCAGAGGCAGGCAAAACAGGAAACAGTGTTTTTTAGAGTCCCTTTTGCTCAATAAACCACAAAAACTATATTTACTGCAGACAGTATGGCAGTATTGGTTGTTCAAAGGGTAGGTACTTTCAAAGCAGAAGAGCAGGGCTATGACAAGTGGAGCTCAAGAGGTTTGTTCCAAGCATGATACAGCTGAGTAACTTTAGTCTTCCTAATAAATATTAACCAGTGATTTTTAGTGGAATTCTGTTGAGCTTCTTTAATGGTTTGTAAACACTTGTTGAGTGTAAGTGCTGTTTTCCAGGCACAGAAAAGTGCTGCATCTTTCAAAAACGCTTTTCTTGACTTCAGTTAAAGCATGGAGGCATGCAAGATCTGTCCCGCTGCATTGGCTTTACTGAGTTGTCTCTGAATGTATGTTCTCGCAGACGTGCAGAGCAAATGTTCTTATAAGAAATACTACTTAATAAGTATTGGGATTTTTTTCTAGGCCCACGTTGCAGTGTGGACATTGATGAATGCACGTCCAGCCCCTGTCATAATGGTGGAACGTGTATAAATGAAGTCAATGGCTTTCGGTGTGTATGTCCTGAAGGTTACCATCATCCTCACTGTCAGTCACAGGCAGATGGCTGTCTTAGTAGTCCCTGTGTACATGGCAACTGCACACATATTTCTAGTGGGTAAGTACTTACTGTCACATTAAACTTATCTGCTGCCTTCTGTACTTTTTTTTTTGCTTTGCCCAGAGTTCCATCTTGACTTGAGGTTTCTGATTTTTCTCTGATCTCTCAGATTAGGATCCAGACTTACCTGCTGCCCATGACAATCACAGTAAGGTGTAGACCTTTAGTCACCAGCTGCAGTCTGTGCTGTTTCAACATAGGTTTTTCTGTCCTGCATTGTGTTCTTTGCTGTCTTTGCATGGGCATGTAGTGCAGGGTGGACTGCCACCATCTAAAGGGAGGGTTTGGCAATTCAAGTAGAGTGAATGCAATTAAAAAAAAGAAATGGTTCCAAATGGAATCTTTAGGGAGCAGCAGCAGCTACCTGAATATTCCACCAAACTCTAAAATATTGAGTGTGGAGGCTGTCAGCTAGTGCTGTTCTTGCTACCCAAATGCTCTGTATTAAGGAATAGGCAGGCAACTTTGACACTAGGAAATAGAGCAGTATTTGGCTTACAACACTTTATCCAAGGCTGAGATTTTGTCAACTTTAGTCACGCTGTTGCATGCCTGAGAGAAAAAAGGAAAGCTCTTTCTGGCTATTTTGATGGCAGTAGCTGCTTCTGAATCTTCCTATCCAGGAAGACCAAGTGCTGATTTAAGGGGCCCTAAATTGGACGTCTTTTTGGTAATAAGTGTGGGAGCGCAGGGCCTGTGGAGTCAACAGGTTTGGGGAGGTAGGGCTTGTGTTTGTGAAACTTCCCAACTGTACGTGGAATAGCAGTGTCTCCCAGATGTGTGCTGTGTCCTGGGAAGTCTTGTCAGCACTTGGGCAAGGAAGTGTTTTACCACTGCGGGTAGCTTTGTAGGGCAGGATTCAGGACTTTCCCTGGAGCAGTCAGGAAGGCTGCCCTTATTGCTAGTTCAGCCTCTCTGTAAGTTTGGAAAACAAATGTTTTGGTTCATCTTGTCTATCATCTGTCACCTGCATTCATATTTATGCCTGCATACATCTTATGCTAGGTGCCAGATAAAATAAGTCTTGTATGTGTGACAGGGAGGGAGGACAGCATGTGTGTTGTGTGGCCTGAGTCCAGGGTGATTCACCAAGTCCTTGATTCTACGTCATATGGGTGGAGTGCTACTCTGCTTCAGATTTTGAAACATGATGGAGAAGATTGCTCCTGCTCCCAGGCAGCTGTTTTCATTCGTAACCACTACTTCATATTAAATCAGTCTAGTTATCTTTGGAACCTATTGTTCCCCTCCACTATTTTCGATCTTTTTTTTCTGTCTTTGTTTAAATCTGTTGAGATAGTCTTATCAAAGCAGAAACATATTGCTGGTTGACTGAGCGCTTTGTGAAAACTGTAACGGAGGGAAGTGTGGTTTTAAGGGAGGGTTTATCTTCAGTATTTTCAAAACTATACAGCTGGGGTAAGCGATCTAAACGTAACTTAGGGCTCTCCTAAAGAGAGGTCTTCTGTTTTTTCCTCCAAAATTAATCTGCAGGAGAAACTGGTAAATAATTTATTTCAGAATGCTCTAAAATTATTGCTGTTTTTGCTTTTAAAGGTACAAGTGTGTCTGCGACCCAGGCTGGATAGGAGATTACTGTTCAACAGAAGGGAATGAATGTAAATCAAACCCATGCCAGAACGGAGGAACTTGTGAGGATCTGTTGAATGGATATAGATGTACCTGTAGGAAAGGATTCAAAGGTGAAAATTCCAAGAGAAGTTTCTGTTCTCTTTTTTTTTCTTTCCACTTCATTGCACCCTTAGTGCCATTTTAATCTTTTAATTAAACTTTGTGGAAAAAGGAATCAAGAGGGGAAATGCCATGGTTGTATGAAGTTATATTACAGTCAGTTCATGTAGACAAGGTACAGTAATAGAATACTTAATAAGACTGTATCTAAGCCTTGTTTGAATTCATTAAGAAACGTCCTGGTGGCAGTTCAGCTTAATTTCCTTTGTAAGAAAGTTAGACTGAGATATATAAGTGCACTGGGAATTGAAAGGACATTAAACTCAGAATTACCATGGCTTCTGTCTGCTTGTACCCACCAAGCCCATGAGGAGTGCTCTGATCTCCTTTTCCTTCTGCTTAGATTTTTCAAATATGGAATTGCTGTCCACTGCTGTGTAGGGATAATCATGCAAGTTACAATCTCTCTATTCATTCTTCCAAGAATCACCAAGCTCTTAGCAGCGTACTCTCCTGGTTTTTCCCCTTCTGCTCTCCAGGTGTGAACTGCCAGGTAGTGGTTGCTCCTTGTTCCCCTGATCCTTGTGAGAACTCGGGAATTTGCCAGGAATCTCCTGACTCTGAAGGCTACACCTGCCAATGTGCCCCTGGCTGGGAAGGTAGTGTGGATGGGGAACTTACTGTACTTTCAATGCTGAGCAGTATTGGATTGAGCCTTTTGACTGTTGCCGCATGAGAGGTCTTACTTTTGGACTCTCTGTGTTTCAGGGGAGAGGTGTACAGTGGATATTGATGAATGTCTCTCAAAGCCCTGCAAAAATCATGCTCTGTGCCATAATATTCAAGGCAGTTACCTGTGTGAATGCCGGCCAGGCTTCACTGGAGGAGACTGTGACAGCAACATTGATGATTGCCTTTCAAGTGAGTATCAGCACGTCGTCTGTGTTTTCCAGTTTTTCCTAGAAATAATTTTGCTGTACTATTGATGACTGCTGTTTGACAGACACTGAAAGTTCTTTTATAGTCTCTTACCAAAAAGAAAAAAACCCCAAACCTCAGCTTTGTCAGACCTGAGTGTTTGAGGCAGTCAAAATCCCAACACGTTCAGCTGCTAGAATTGGACTACAGTGTTCCAACTGATAGCAGGAGTTGTTCCCAGATTCTTAACTTGAAAAGGTCCTTAGAGTTTACATACTTTAATAAGGAGCACTGTTAAAGGAAGAATTATATTTGCCTGAGATTTTAATACACCAAGTTGAAGTAACACTGCAGGGCTTACCTGTATTTCAACGTTAAGCTTGACTGAGGTGTGGTCGGAATCTGGGGTATAGCAGTCTTTCCTGAAATGTCTCTGCCTGACATTCGGATTCTGGAAAGAGTGGGTCCAGTTAATCCATATTTGAAAGCAAATTAAGCAGCAGGAAGGCTGCTCACGGAATAGGTATCAGTTGCAGAATAGCCCGTACACTGATGAGTACTGAAATTGCTTAAATTACAAGAAAGCAAATGTGAATTTTATGCCCTTGATGCTGCTGTTTACAAGGGAAACCAAACATAATAGCTTATTTTTTTTTGCTGGGCTTATTCTATATCATTATCAGATAAAACCAGAGTCTCCTGAGAAGTGTCATGTGTTTAAAAGTTCATCTGTTACTATCTGAAAAGTGCTTTACCAAATCTTGGAGGAGTTTACGATGTTGTAATTTTTTAATTGGTTAGCTCTTTAAAAAAAAAAACAAAAAGAAAAAACAAACCTCTTTTTTTATTAGCATAGCTTAAAAACAAACCAAAGGCTTAAAGACTTTAGGTATGAATTTAGAGAGTTGTGGTTTGCGTTGAAAAAAAATTTAAATTTGTGACTGCTGTAGAGGAGGATCCAGACAAGTCTATTAGCAAAAGTTACCGTGGGAGACCCCAAAGCAGCACTGCTGAAAGAACTTCTAAGACATCTGGCTCAGCCTTAGCTTTTGATTGCCTCTTTCTGAGCAAACAGGTACCGTACAAAAAATGTTACGTTGGTGCATTGACCCAGAGCTTTGCTTACTGAAGCCAACAAAATTATTGCTTGTCCTGTTTTTACATGGATGTCTGAAGATAAAAATGTTTTTAAAGCATTCATCTTTCTCTCATAAACAGCTGGGAAATCTCTCTCTATTCCTAAGTGTTCTGAGAGCTGTGAGATTCGTCCTGTGTTGTCTGTCAGGCAGCACACCCGTGAGGTTGAAGAAGAACTTCAAATTACTGCTACAGCTGATTTCACTTAGCATAACAAAAACCTTCCATGGTTTGAGCCAAATGTCTTTAATCTGTGAAGCAAACAAACCCTCCGACAACAAGAACTTATTGAAAAGTTAATACTCGAGTCTCCTTTTTCTGTCAGTAAATGTGCAGCACAGAAAATTATTGCGCAGCTTTTGGCTTCAGTCATAAATGGCTGTCTGCCATAGACACAACATTTTATAACTGCCAGGGGTCTCACTTTGAATGTGCTTTTTCTCTGCAGTAGTCAGATGACCTTTAAATGGATGCAGGTGTGTCTCTTATAACACAATTTTTTATCATGTGCACATATTTCTCAGTCAATAAATGAGCTTTAATTACCTTTCACATCTGTTTTCTTCGTTTACCAGTGAACAGAATAATCATGTACTTACACTAAACTGCAAATTTTTGTGGAGTCTATTTGCATTTTGAAGTTTGTGTTTTAGTAGTACTTAAAGATAGTCATAGGTCAAAAAAACCCTGCTCCATAACCATTTTTTCGTCCCCCTTCCTGTCTCCCCTTTTCCTCCCCCCTCCCAGTTTCCCTCCCTGCCTTCTTATACAAACACTTTCGGTATAGGGAATGCAGAGTAGAAAAGTAGGCTGGCTTCAGAGGCAGTATCCAACAGAGGAATGTGGGTCTTAAATCCAAAAGTGGAAGGAGCAAAGCAGGAAGAAACTGCTGAATGCCAGAGCTCTTTCAGGCAGATTGGTACTTGTGGAAGTAGAAGGAATACAGTAGTAGGGGGTTGCTTGGACTGAAAAATGGTGATATACAAGTAGCAAGATCATGGTAGGGATAAAGAAAATGTCAAGAAAAGCAGAGGTGAGGAGAATCCAAGGTTGTGTTTGAATTTGTGAGTTTTTCTGCCAGCCTTTCCCCAGTCAGCCTTTGATACTGGGAAAAACACGAAGTGCTCAGTAACGCATAAGTAATCATAAATATACTAATTTACACATACACATTTGATTTGACGGGACTACTTTCATTCTTAAAATGAAGTGCAAAAGTTCTTTCGTGAGTTGAGCAGTGTCTGGAAAGAGAGACTGGTCCGAGTTCTCTTATGAATAAGACTTGATAAGGAAGAATAAACAGTTACTGTGTTGTTCGTATTGTCTTCCTCAGTAGGCATTTATCAAAAAAGCAGAGTTTGAATTTTAAACCAAGAGACTTTGGGTCTGGTTTTGTTGATTTTGGCTGAACAAGTCCCAGCAGAGAAACCTTTAGGACCAAGCTTGGTCTTGCTCCACACCTTCTTCTGAATTTGTTACTGATAATGCTTTGCAATTACTTCTTCCATAAAGTGGCTCAGAAAAACTTGTCACCAGACTGCCACGCTCTGTGTGGTACTTTTTTTCCAAAAAGCGACTGCTCTAGGCCTGGCCTTTGACTGTTACCCATTTTAACACTTTCTGTAATGCTTCTTAGATCCCTGCCAAAACGGAGCTTCTTGTGTGGATGGGATAAACTCTTTCTCATGCATATGCCTACCTGGATTTCATGGAGATAAATGTCAAACAGATACCAATGAATGTCTGAGTGAACCCTGCAGGAATGGAGGCACGTGCACCCACTATGTCAACAGCTACACGTGCAAGTGTCAGCCTGGGTTTGAGGGAACCAACTGCGAGAACAACATCGATGAGTGCACTGAGAGGTGAGACAGCTTCATTGCGCTGCTGCACTAAGGAGCCACATAATGTGTGCTCGTGTCTTGAAGTCAGTCCTACTCAGAAGCAGTTTTTAATTGTGAGGATCTGTTTTCCTGCCTTTTGTCACTGAACCATGCTTGTGATTCATGCAAGGAAAACTTGCTTACCTTGTGCAGGATACCAGCTAAAGGATAGTTGCCTGTCAAAGTTGGTCTTCAGTTTGCATGACTGGTTAGAAGCTTAGTTCCATTATAGGAGAAATATGGCAGTGTTTAACAAATGTTAAGACAGTAACAGATGCTAGCTTATAAAAACAAATAATTTATATTTTTGTAAGACCATTATCATATAGGGGAGGGGAAAGAATTGATTGGTTACTGTGCTGAGAAATACAAAAGCTGCAAAAATAGAAGTGATAGCCAGCTCTCAGAAAGGCAGGAAAATTAAATTAGCCCTGAGTTGAGATATTGCCTGCAAATTATATGAAGAAGCAACCTGGAGGAACACTAAATCCACAAATTCTGTACTGGAAAGGTTTACGCATCAGAGATCTTTTACTTCTTACTTGTTGGATGTGATTTAGCAGTATTGAGATAAAACCTGAGGTTGTTCTAAGGGGGAGATGTGGAACTGAGTTAAAATGCTCAACAGCCGGTCCTTATATAAATGGTTCACTTGGTAGTTTTAAAAGCTCTCTGAGAGTGACCTCTGTCTATCCATCATCTGCCTGCATATTTATTTTAAGCTTTATTAGGATTGATGTAAGTAACTTCAGATTCTCAAATGGAAACAATTTCTAATAAAGCTTGAAATGGTTTAAAAAACAAAAGTCTGTTCTAGTCTAGTTACCAGAAACAAGTAAGGTTCCTAAATGCAAAGCTCTTGGTATTCTCATGTGTTTTCTGCATACAAAGAAAAGATCTTTCTTATCATTTATAAAATTGCATTTGTGGGGGAGGAAGTATTTTAACATCTTTTGATTAAGAACAGGATTGTGTCACTGATGAGGGTGTGTTTAATTTGCACAACAGTTGTTTAATCAAGTGAAGTACGTTGGGTGTCTTAGCAGAAGCCTGGCTCTTCCTTGAGGTTCATCCTGTTTTGTTTTCGTTATCAGTCAGGACAGAAACCAGTCTTGCAGGTATGAATGAAGGATGTAGCAATTTTCAATGCTCCACCAAGCTAAACCAGTCACACCTTCTCAACCAAATTTACTGAGCTATACTTAAGAGCGCCATGATGGTTGGCTAATTTGAATTTGGTTCAAATAATTCTTCCCATGCCTTGCATAAGAAGCCGCCTATGAGAGAGCGCCATCTTCTTTTGGAGATGGGTACCTGATTTCAGTGCAACACGCCAAGTGATTGACAGTTCCTCTGTCTTCTCTTCCTTGTTTTGCCGTGAATGTAAACAGCAGTTTCTGCTCCCTGTAAAACAGAATTCAGCCCACAAGGCAGAGGTACATCTCTGATAAATAGGTTAGTGTTGACAACTCTACCATAATCACAGTCAAAATTTAGATACTTAAAACTTGCACTGGAAGTTCAAGGAGGTGAGTCAGAAGCTTCTCTCATGGAAGTACCCTTGGCCAGTGCACGAAACAGATAACAAGCATGAATTAGTTTGGTGTACTTTTATCAAACTGATTATCTTGAGTCTGATTTAGGGTTACTTTCAGAGGAGCGGGAGTTTCCTGGCAGGCGTTTCTTTAGAAGGAAAAAGGAGTCAATTTTGCATGAGGCATCACTTCTAACTTTCCCAGTCATTTCTCCATAGGACACCTAATCTGGCAGAAGATTGCGGGGAGGGGGATAATTCCTTTGATCTGAATTCTGCCAGGGCATGTATGAGTAATTTTATAAATCCAGGACTTAAGGTTCTCATGAGAAGAGGAAAAAGGGATTTAGCAATACCAATACTTTCACATAATTTCAATGAAGAACGTGCTTGTGTTTTGCATGTTATACAAACTTTTTCCTTGAGAAAACATACCTGTGACTCCTTTGAAGCTTTAAAAAAAGGCAAATTGTTTTGTTTCTCACAATTTGTAATAAAACTGTAATTTGTAATAAAATTTGTATAAAATTTATCAGTTTGAGCAAGCCATACGCCTACCTGGTGCAGTACTGTTTGTGGTCACATCGAAGCTGGGAAGATTTCATTAAAGAAGTTACCTCCATCACTAATGACTCATTGAAACCCTGCTTTACTTTCTTTGCTTCTGCCAAGGTAAAAGACGGTGAGCTGGAGCCCCCTTGAATTGCTGTTATCTGATTTATGTGTCTTTAGCAGGAACTTACCAGTGGTCAGAAGATCCTGTTTTTCTCTCTCATTTCAGTAATGTTTACATGCTGTTTTGGCTGTGAGCTAATTGCATTTTGTCTCAGCTTGGCTTTGTTCTCACTCTCTTGCAGCTCCTGTTTCAATGGAGGTACTTGTGTGGACGGGATCAATTCCTTCACTTGCCAGTGTCCACTGGGGTTTACAGGACCCTTCTGCCTCACAGAAATTAATGAGTGCGATTCACATCCTTGCTTGAACAAAGGCTCTTGTGTGGACAGCCGAGGCACATACCGATGTGTATGTCCTTTGGGTTATACTGGGAAGAACTGTGAGGTAGGTGAAATTTTCTTGCCTGTTTTGCACAGGGCACAGCTGTTGGAACTGTCCAACAGCAGAAGTGAACAGGTTAGATGTGGGGTACCGAACGTGGCAGAGCTGTTGTTCCTTCAGTTCCAGTTCCTTGGCCTGCTACCCAGTGCCTCTGCCTTAACAGAGCAAAAAGTGTTTAGTTATGAGGAGAAAAATGCTTGGTTACTGAGGAGGACAGGTGCCATTGGAACTTTCTAGATTAGTTTTCTTCTTAAATGAAAAACAGCTGTTAGCTTTGAAAATGGTTGCATTTCATTTGAAGCATAAAATTGTCCTGATTGAAGGCAGACTCCTGAATTAAAAAAAACACCCAACTCACACAAACCAAGACAAAAACCTACCCCTTTAAATGGCAGTATATCGGTCTGATTAGTAGGAACCTTGATTTAACTGTTCTATTTTATACATGGAGGCATAGTTATTCCGGGTTGACTGTAGATTTTATTTTTTCCCCATACGAAGCCAAAAAACTGTTTTGGGGTGGTAACTGATGTGATTGTCCTGTTAACAAGCTCAGTAAAAATGTCTAGCCTTACTTTCAGACTTACGTTCAGGCAATTTACAGTTTTCCACAGTTGAGCGTAGGAGCTGCAAACCCATACTGTAAATGGCTGACTGGTATCTATTAAAGAGTTTAAACTTGGCATATCACAGTGGAAACAGAACGTTGATTTAATTTTTCAAATCAGAGCTTTTTCTTTTTGTTCTGTGCTTATCAAAACAGCAAGAATGATCTGAGACTATTTCTAGCTTTGGAACAGTAAACACTCTATCGGCTTCCTTCATAAGCAGCCCGAGTGCTGCTGTTTGAGAAATCACAGATTTTTTTTTTTTTTTTTTTTTAAAGTACTGGAAAACACTACAATTTTGTAAGGATTTTGCAACTGTCTTTTGTGCCACTGTGCCTTTGTAAAGCAGTGGGTGTTAGAAGCAGCATTTTAGTGGTAGTGGGGGAGGTGCTTTTCCAGAAGTATGTTGCTAGACATTAAATTGTCAGGTCTGCTTCTAGGTATTGCTAATGGAGGAAGTGAATGCAAAGTAATGAAGTGATATAAAAAAGCAACCGCTCAGCTACCCTAATTATGCATTCTGGGCACACCACTTAAACCTCATTGGGAGTGATCGTAAAGTACAGTGAAGTTCAGTAGTTCCTCTTCTGTTATATTTGCTTTGTTTTTACTTGAGAAAAGGATTAATGTTCCTGTCCCCAAATTAAATGTTGTGGATTCTCAGAAAGTCTGCTTTATGTTCGGAGAAGCTTGATCATAATGTATTACTCATTTTATACAGGGAATCAGAACTTTCTAAATTTATAAGTACTATTCAAAGCTGCATTGGAGAGATTTACAGATTACAGCTGCGCTGCACTGTAGTTCTTGTCTTAGTGGTAAACTGACTTGACCTAATTAGCAAAGCTAAATAGGCAGCACAAAATCAGACAATGATTCATAAGTTATAGAATTTGCATGTAAAACAGTCAGCTACTCATTACAAATGCAGAAGCAAGAGGCTTGCTGTTTTTCTTCTTCACGCTCAACTACATGTGATAAAACTTAATTCCAAGTTTCTTTTTGGTTGCCTGTGAAAGCACAGATTTTTCTACTTTAATCTTTGTGAGCAGACAGTTTGCATCTGAAAAGCAGAACTTTCTGCGATTGAAATTGCATTTTACAGCCAAAATTCAGTACTACTTGCTTTAAAAACCTCATCCTACCCTCAAGTCAGCTTGAAATCAATCAAATAGCTGTATTACTTTGAAGACTAAGTGCTCAAGAATGAAATGATGCTTAGTGGCTGTTTTATTTTATTAGGTCGAAGTTATTTTGGGTCCTCACTCCACTTCCATATGATGATTTACTGAGTTTTAGTCTCTTTGTCTGGAAACTTTTTTATATATATATATATATATATATATATATAAGGAAACAAGAAAAGCGGTATACTTTGGTGATCTTCAGTTCTTAAAATAGTTGTAGGGTTTCAGTTGAATCTCAGAAGACAGGAAAACTCAGAGAGACCGTACTATAGAAAATGGGGCCAAAAGAGGTATGGTGAGCTAATGACAAAAAGGAAAAGCAAAGATCAAAATGTGGAACGCATCTATCATCCTCAAAAAGCAGTGAAGATGGGGGGAGTTTGGGAGGAGAAAGGGCACCTGTTACTGTTGATAGCTGGAAGCCTTCTACCAATGTGGAGCTAGAAGCCTAGCCTGAGATAAAACTGAATTTTCTCAAACCCATCCAGCGAAAGGTCCCTCTGCATAGCAAGGTGTGAGGATCAGCTTACTCTTGAAATGATGCTGCCATCTGGGGTTTAATTCTCTGTACATCTGCGCTTTCCTAGGCATATGAGCTTGTGAGACTGTCAGTGAAGCACCTGGCTTAGACTTGGAAAGTACTGGCCCTTTCTTTCTAGTGCCGCATGGAACCAGTTTTGCAGAGCTTCCTTTCTTTGCTTCTTGAACTTGTACTCTGTTTCTTACGGTGCTTGCCATATATCATGTGGGTTTTTTCTCTCCAGGCACTTAGGGATCTGTGCAGCAGGTCCCCCTGTAAGAATAAAGGCACATGTGTCCAGAGTGGAGCCCAGACCCGATGTATCTGCCCATCTGGCTGGACTGGTGCTTACTGCGATGTGCCTAACGTCTCGTGTCAAGTGGCAGCTTCACAAAGAGGTAAGTAAGCATCCTCTGTGCTTTAACTGAAAACATTTCCCCATGCATCATTAATCTGCGCCTCCTTTCCCCATACGCCTGTGAACACAGCATGCATCGGAAATCCCAGAGAGCTTTGCCTCTAGGTGGTCAATCATGATCACTTCTAAGCTAAAAAACTCTCTGTAAGGTTGCATTTGGGAGTCAAGGCTTTCTTGATTCTCCCAGACATAAGAAGCTAGCTTCTACCACAAAAATATTAGAAAAGAAGAATTAAATATTCTGTGAAGTCTCAGAGCTTCAGTAATGCTGTTTTAAGTAGACTGCCTTTTTAGAAAATACATCAGCGATTTATGCCTTTCTGCTAACTCCCCAGCAGGCCAGGTTTACGACCTGTTGTCCTTGTACAAGAAAGGCATCTTGTAACTCATGATCTTTGTAAGCATTTTCCCAGAAAATACCGGCTACTAAGTGCACTACTTAGCTGTATAGGTAATAACATGGCCCCCCAAGTAGTAATTGCTGCTTCAGACGATGTACATGTATAAGATTTGGTTTTTAAGTTGATTTCTTCCTGGAAGGTGGCTTGTAGCCCAGGCTGATAGACAGTGTCATGCCGTTTTCAGTTCAGGAAATCCAAACAAGCAGATTCAATGTCAGAAGAGAAGGGTGTCAAGTTGGGATTTTTTTGCAGACATTCTAAGTACAAACATTGAACCTTTGTCCTGCAACAGTAGTAATTCAGATGTGTATTCACCAGCCAGTCATGAAATAATACAGCAATACAAATACTTCATGCCAGTGTTGGTGCTGATGATCCAAGGGGACAGAGCAGTGACTCCATTTGGAAGCCAGTTATGGGTCTGACCCCCCACTGTAATTTAGAAGAGTAATTTAAAGAGTAACTCTCCAATTTTTGAGTTTCAGCTTTTCAATTCTTTGGGGTCCAGCCATAGTCATTCCCAGCTGAGCTACCAGCACTGGCGGCAAGCGTGTTTTATGTGTTTGCTCACTTTATTTAACTTTGTTTCAGGAGTCACAGTGGACCAGTTGTGCCAGCACTCTGGTCATTGCCTCAGCGTCGGAAACACGCACCACTGTCAGTGCCAGGTGGGTTACACTGGCAGTTACTGTGAGGTGCAGCTGGATGAGTGTGACTCCAGCCCCTGCCAGAACGGTGCTACCTGCCGGGATCACCTGGGTGGATACCAGTGCGAGGTAATGCATAGTGGCTTAGGAGGAAGAGGTCTAAATATTTAGAGTGTTGTAATGCAAACGAATCAAAAGAAATCAGAAACAAGTGCAAGTGGTAGAATAGCTTCAAAGAGGGGATAAAAGCAACCTGCACCTGGAAAGAATTTTTAACTTAGCTGTGGCAGAAGCAGTGCTCCTAAGAGGCTTCTAAGACTGAATTAGGGATGTGATTGTAAGGAGGTGTGGTTGATGGGCATTTGAACGCCATGCCTCTTTGGAGACGGAGTTCTTATCTTGAAAGATTTTTTTGCTCAAGGTGTGGTTTATATTAAAATATATGTAGAATGCATTAAGGGAGTGTTGCATTCTCCCTATTGGATGGGCAAAGTATTCCTTCCCTCTCAGAGTGGGAGATGCTTTCCACTGCTTTCTGTTTCCTACTGCTGATGCAGAGAGCAGTGTAGACCATGAGATTATGGTATATCAACATTCCTAAGCTTTTTCAGATGGTAGAACACCTTGGAAGCTGGAATGCTCAGAAGGAAAGGATGAGTTTTATGTAAACCTTAAGGCAAAACTACTAAGCCAGTCTCAGTCCTAAAGGGTGTCAGGATTTGATTGCTATATTTTGCAGGAATAAAGTCACTCAAATTCAAATATGCAGTGTGCTGTCGAGTAATCACATGGTCAAGTTGTGTGCTTAAGCTGGCTGGCTGTGCAGCCCTTGAAATCACTTGCAATTGTGTAGCTACAAAGGGAGTCATAATCTGTCCCATTGAGGGTTCGTTTTTTCTGCGTTAGCCTTCCTCAGATGTCTAATAATGTATCTGTTAGGAGAAGATTATTCACACTTATTTTTATATGTGCAGTGTGTGCCTGGATACCAGGGTGTCAACTGTGAATATGAAGTGGACGAGTGCCAGTTTCAGCCCTGCCAGAATGGAGGAACATGTATAGACCTCGTCAATCTTTTCAAGTGCTCCTGTCCACCAGGAACTCGGGGTATGAAGCTCAGCAATTAAGTGAATTTTCCTTTCTGACTATGGGTTTCATGATGCAGAGTCTAAAGGGAATGCATTATTTTCTTAGAAGAATGTTCCCAAAGTGCACTGAATCTCTTGAGATACATATTTTCTCTTTAAAAATAAATGCTGCTTTGCTTTTTTTTGTTTTCTTTTTTCTTTTAAAAGAGTAGGTCATGACAGTGTCCCTTGGGAATGTGTGCTCCTTCTTTGGCAATGGGGATAGACTAGCTTACCGTCAAGGTCTCTCCCAACCCTATCTGTTTTGATACAGTAAATCCAAGTTTCTTTTTGGCTAAGATGCTATGAAATATACAGAAAACTTGCTTAGTTCTTCCATAATCTCCAGTGTCCTTTACTTGTTTAAATTTTGGCCCTGCATTGTCCTCTGTCCTGAAGTCTTTTGTGGAAAAGCAGTTCAGCGCCTCTAGGCTAGCTTAAACTATTTCAGCAAATTTGAGCTCTTTTATTAAAAGCTCATTTCTTTTAAGAATGTCCACAGTTACATAATGGTTTTCAGTAAGTATGGTTCCACAGCCTGTTTAATGTCGTGTTTCTTGAAACCTAGCCTTTCATTTCCCTGTTCTGTCTGACCTGATGGCCCTGACTTTTCTACCTTTGAAAATATTCAGGATTGCACATTTTAACCCATCAGTGAACGCTTTCTCACTTGACTTCTTTTCTTACGTCTTATTTTTCAAGTCAGTTCAAGATTTTACATGCCTCTGAACTTAGTTTTTTTTTCTGAAGTATGTCATCTCAATGTAGGCAAAATCTCCAGATGTGTGTCAGATAGAACTAAATTCTCAGTTCGTAAAGTAAATTTAAGTAAAATTATAAAATAATCTATTGTATTTGCTTCCTGCCCATGCATATTACCAGTTCATTCACTTCAGGGTGGCTGTCAGCACATCTCCCCAGTCTGGATAAGTGTTTATTTCATTGTAAATCATTGCATTAGCAATGCTTCATGTATTGTTCTTAATTTGGTCCTCCAATTTAAGAAAAAAAAAAAAGTCACTTCTTATGTCTCTACATCAAAGTGTGGATTTATGTACCACTTTCTGCTGGAATTTCTGTGTTGTACTCAAGCACCCATCCTCATTTGAGAGGTTCTGAATGTGTTGCTTTTAATTCTTCAGTCTCTATTTGTTCAGATTAATTACTTCTTGGATGTGAAATCTCTTTTTTTTTGTAAATGAAAGGAATTGGAAAAGATTGATCTAATTACTTACGATAGCAAGACTTATCTTTTGTCCCTAGCCCAGTTTGAAATGAATACTTTGCTGATGCCAGCGTAAGCATCCTCCGTGTTTAGGTGAATGGCTTTACTTGTTCCAGATGAATCAACTGTATTAACAGACAAAACTCCTTGCTCAACTTACCCTCTCTGTCCCCTTTTATCTGTTACACTGTGCGGTGGAGGCAGAACCAGTACCAGACATTGTCCCTTGAAAGGGAGCCCCGTAGGGAGAGGGAGAAACTGCCATCCCTAGCCGGTGTTGAGAGTTTACTGTAAGTCGCCAGAAGTCATACTGCAGGAATGGCATGCTGGCCGGGAATCTGTGTTTTATCACAGTTGCTTTTCTGTTGGTTTGTTGTTGCTTGTTTTAATGATGTTGCTACCAGTGCTCTTTTGCCAAGTTTCAGGGTTACCACCAAGTTAAATGAATGGTGGGAAGCTTGCAGCATTGCAAGGGCAGCACAGGGCTCTCCGGCGATGTTCAGTCGCAGGGCTAAATTGAGTGCATCTTTTTTGGTTTTGTTTTGTTTTTGTGTTTTTAATTATGCCCTTAAATTAAGTCAAGCATGAAAGCTGCTAAATACCAGTATGAAAAACCATTGAGATCAGGCTGGATCTAAAACATATGCTCCCTAGGTCTGATCTGAGGCTGACTGTCTGCACGGGGTGTGAATTGCATTAAGCTGGGATCTTTACCTGTTTATATCTGGGACTGTGTGTGACGTGGTCTTAAAACTTGATGAGCAGCGGTAGGAAATGAGGCCATGACACCACATCCTTAAGTTGTTACTTTTTACTGTCTTGACAGGCCATTTCTGTGAGGAGAACGTCGATGACTGTGTTTCAGACTCAGGACTACCCCACTGCTTTAATGAAGGGCAGTGCATTGACCAGATCGGGGGCTACAGCTGTATTTGTCGCCCAGGCTTTGCAGGGGAGCGATGCGAGGGAGATATCAACGAATGCCTCTCTAATCCTTGTAACCCCCGTGGAAGTCTGGACTGTGTTCAGCTGATAAATAATTATACATGCATCTGTCGTAGTGCTTTTACTGGTGAGTCGTCGTAAACATGCTTCCAATTTCAGAGTAATATCTGGAAAAACGGTCGTTCTTTCCCTTCCTGGCAATAATGTTATCTAGTCACTTCCCTTCACAGTATCTGATTGTTTCCCTACACCATGTCTCAGTTTTTAAACCAATCTTTCTCTTAAACCTTCTAAGAAATTTGGCTTCCAGAGCTGTCTCAGACAAAGGATCTCCTGAGACGCTTGGCTGCCAGGATTTTTTTTTCTGTGGTACTTTTCTCTCCTCCATAATTCCACATTTCTAATATTGGAAGTGTAACTGTTCATGCGTCAGCTTCTCCATGGCTTTTCCTTTTGCAAAACAGCATATGAATTTTCTCTATAAATCAGTGTCATGGTATCCATAATTAGCTTTTGGCCTCCTTTTCTACTCCACGCTCCCTTTCTTCCTTACACTGGTGATGCGGTCAGGATGGAATACTCTGTGAATAGACAGACTGTACATTCCTAGCTTAGTGATGTGATCCTTCCACAACCCAACTTTGAATCACAGCTTCGCAAGAATTTCACACTGTGCAAACTTCTGTCTCTCTCTCTAGACCTCTTCTTTGTTAGTGTTGCTGCTATTCTGCTTTCTGCCTCCCACTGGGCATAAGTTTGGGCTAATAGTCTCCAGATGTGTCTTAACTTCCAGCTTTCCAGTTTCCATGTCAGTTTAACTTCTTATGTATTCAGTTTTCCTCCATTAAAACCTTTCACTTTCCCTGCTTGCCAGTGACCTTCTCTGCATGCTTTACTAGTAGTTTTTACTCTTTTTTTTTTTCTTAAAATTTAAAGATGCTGTGATTTTCCACTAAATTTCTTATTGTCAGATGCAAAGAAATCACAAAGACATACACCTGAAGAATTCATGTAGTAGTTTTTGAATGCATTACCTAGTCTGACAAAAGAAGTTCCTAAAAGAGCACATATGAGGGAAGTGGAGCCAGGCTAGCTAGTGGGACACTGGTGCAGGTCATCAGATAGGCTTATATTTAAGCCCATTTGTTATGCTTGCTTTTATGAATTATACCTTATGTTGCTTCTGGCTCTCATGGAAGGGTTGCTGGAACTTGCAGCACAGGGAGTGCAGACCTGCTGCACCCTAGGAGGAGCAGGGAGAGCTGTTGTGTCTCAGACATGAAATCTGTCTGGAAATGGTAGGCACAGAGAGGGAGCGTGCTTCTTCCTCTAGCTGTTCGTCTTCTGTGCATTCCACATTGACCCTTCTGCCTGGGAGGGGACGGGGTGGCTTTGCTGTGGTTTGTGACTGATAGGATGCCAGGACTCCCGTGGGCCATCCTGCCCTGTCTGCTCCTGTCTGCGAGCAGTCAGTCTTGGCTGCACATGTGTGGAGACTTCTATTAATTTTTTCCTGGGGGGTCCAAGTCATGCTTAGGTCATCCTCATCTTTTTAAAGTCTGGTGTCAGAGTCTGACTCTGGGAGCTGCTGCAAATGCTAGTGAGTGCAGTAAGACCTCTCTGTCTAGCTGATCAGTCTGAGGAGGCTCCGCTTGCTTGTCCTATTCACTCCTGTTGCATCTGGTCCTGAGGGTTGTTCATTCATGGTTAGAGAGTGATTTGCCTTTGGACTCATTAAGCATCTCCCAAAAAGTAAAAGAAGTCTTAGGAACCCCCAAACTGATGTGGTACAGCACCTTCAGCCTCTGTGCCTGACTGACCTGGGGGTCACAGCAGCAAATTCTGTCTTCATGCTGGGTTGCACGCATTCTTGAGGAGGCAGACAAGGTGGACTGTCTCCAAATACTCCTTGTGGATTCTGGGGTTGTGCCTTCCTCTATCTACCGCTACTTCGGCAGCTACTTAGAGACCATGTGTTATCTGAAGGGATGTTTCCTACCTGTTCTGAGGGGAAGGTCTCACTGGAGTGTTTGGCTCGTTGGCTATTCATTGGAGTGTTTTGCTTTGTGATGGCTTTTTGATATACACACACACTCATTTCTCTGCTATCTTCTCCCCATGTGCGTACATCTCAGGTCGTCACTGTGAGAGCGTAATAGATGTGTGTCCCCGGAAGCCTTGTCAGAACGGAGGTACCTGTGCTGTTGCCAGCAATATGCCGGATGGCTTCATCTGCCAGTGTCCTCCGGTAAGCACTGTATCCTGAAACTGGATAGCCCGCCCCAGCTGCAGAGTTCTCTGGCTACAGTCTCATTAGTTTCACTGGTCTGCTGGAGGTGAAGGTTATCTTTTCTGTACTACTTACAAAGCTGTGTCCTTTAGTTTATCTACTTAGCTGGGAAACCCAGGGCTTCTGGGTGCCCTAGAAGAGTGATGCTGCCTGTTGTTATCCCAAACAATTCTGCCGTTGAGGCAGGATAGCTGGCTTTCCCGTCTTAAACCTAGCATTAAATTTCAACAATTTTTTTGCTATCCTGTATTCTCTGTGCTTACTGCAAGATTGTTCATGGTTCTTCTAAGTCCATTTCAAAATGTAACAGAGCCTTTTAAGTTCCTAGTTTATCCCTGAGGCTAGATCCAGAAAATCATGGCTCCTGTGGTGAGGCTAGAGGATTTATGGGGAGAAAGGGTTTGCCTTGCCTTTACCTTCAACACCTTACCCTCAGCCCTCGGAGCACTGAAGAATGTTTGTCAGCCTGGTTGTTTTTCTTTTTTTTTCCACATAGGGTTATTCTGGAGCAAAATGTGAGTTCAGTAGTCACAGTACTTGTGGACAAGTGAAATGCAAGAAGGGGGAGCAGTGCATCCAGACATCTTCTGGTCCACGGTGCTATTGCCCCAAGCTGTCTGTGGGAGAGGAATGCCAGACAAACACGGGCTGTGCCAGTGCCCCCTGCCAGAATGGTGGAAGCTGCTACCCTCATTCTCAGCCTCCTTACTATTATTGTCAGTGCCCTGCTTACACCCAAGGCAGCCAGTGTGAACAGCCCCTAACTTCCATCCCAGTGCCCCAAGGATGTTTGGATTCCCACTGTGCGGAAAAAGCAAAAGATGGCTATTGTGATGAAGACTGTAACACTCATGCCTGCCAGTGGGATGGAGGCGACTGCTCCCTGACAATGGAAGATCCTTGGGCCAACTGCTCCTCTTCATTGCGCTGCTGGATGCTTTTCAATGGACAGTGTGACGAGTTCTGCAACACACCCGAGTGCCTGTTTGACAACTTTGAATGTCAGCAAAATAGCAGAACATGCAAGTAAGGCTCGATCCTGAGAACGGTTTCTCTGTGTCACTAATATATCTCCTGCTAGCGCTTTCAGTAGTTGGTACGCTTCGTGCCTGCTGCTCCCATCTCTTCCATTGTTTCTGTTGCTGGTCCTTGCTTTTGCTGAAAATTTGGCATCAGGGAGTTTCCGCTGCTTTGTGTACTTTTTGTCTATTTTTGGAAAGAAGTTCTGGAAGTTGCATGCTATGAACTAAGGTGATAACCTGAGCAATGGTAATGTGTTAACCTGCTTGATGGATGTGCCCTGCTTTCTGTGGAACTAAATAGGAGGCATTTCACCTCGTACTAGATTTTAATAGTGCTGCCTCCTATCCTGAATTTCACTCCATACCAGCAATCCCTGTATTTTTGTATCCCAGCTGTATTTGCTACCTCTGAATGTGTTTTCCAGCTTCTTTGTCATGGCACTTTTTTCTTTCAGTTATTTGTGATAAATGCTACAGCTTTGCTGTGACAATTCTCCGGTGGTGAGGCGGGAGGTATTACAGCTTTATCTTAATAAACAGAATAAGCAATTCTCTTCCACTGGTTCTACAATTGAAACACGTGTTCTTGGGGTGTTCTGTGCTTCCTACTTCCATGCTGCCAGACTGCAAGTTTATTCTGGGGTTATATTTCTTCTCCTTATATCCTGAATATGAGTCTTATTTTACTTCAAATGATTATGAAGAGTGTAAGGCCTTGGCCCCTAGACTGCAGGTATACTGTACAGAATGTGTATGTCCTATATGCTGCCTGTAACCCTTTCGCCATTCTAGGTATGACAAGTATTGTGCAGATCACTACGCAGATGGCCGCTGTGACCAGGGCTGCAATAGTGAGGAGTGTGGCTGGGACGGTCTGGACTGTGCTGGTGACAAAGCTGAGAAGCTGGCAGAAGGGACCCTAATCATTGTGGTCTTGATGCCCCCCGAGGAGCTGCTGGGTGACGTTCGCAGCTTCTTGCGCACTTTGGGAACTCTCCTGCACACCAATCTGAGAATCAAGCTGGACTCCCAGGGAAACCCCATGGTATTCCCATACTATGGGGAGAAATCAGCAGCACGGAGTCGGCGATCGCTTGTGGTCATTCGCAAGCACAGAGAACTAGAGCAAGAGGTCATTGGGTGAGTGGATGCCTTGGTGTTCCTCTGGTCTTCTTATGCTGGTAGCTCTCTGAGGCATTCTGGACCTTCTGGGGCTGTAGCCCATCTATGTTTTTATGGGGAAATGTAAAGCTGCTGCAGCTGCCAAATTCAATGCTGGGCCTTCAAAGGCCACAGTTTAACTTAGTGCTCTGGCAAAAGTTTCTGTTGCTGACTTCTGTGCCCTTTTACTGTGTTTCTGCAGCACCAGGGTGTTCCTGGAGATTGACAACCGTCAGTGTGCAGAAGATTCAGAGCAATGCTTTCAGAACACAGAAGCTGCTGCAGCTCTCTTAGCTGCTCAGGCCATCAAGGGCATGTTGCCCTATCCTTTTGTGTCTGTCCAAAGTAAGTAATTGCAGAGGGAGAATGGCTTGTGGAGGAAGGCAGGCAGTGAACTTGGGCTTGCAAAATTCATGTTCAGATTGTTGATCATGTGTCTCACTGTTCAATATGGTTTCTGGGAGCTAATTTATATGTCCCCAGTTATAGAAGTATGCATGTGCAATATACTTACTCTGTTCTGAGAAGACATCTGGTTAGTAAGACAGGGCATGTAAGTTTGGAGCCTAGTCCTTTTAATGCCTGTAGAAATAGTAATCTCTCATGTGCTGCAGCAATGTGTCTGTGGTCTTGTCTGCACTAAAAAACATTCATGTGCTCTAAGCCATGAGTTCAATGAAAAAGGTGCCATTGGGGGGGGGAGGGCATTCCTCAGTCTACAAGACATTTTCTCCTCTGGCAAGATGTAATCCCTTTGATTTCTGCTCCTCATTCTGAGGCTCAGCAGCAACCTTGTACTAGATTGGGAATATCACTATTTCTAGTTGGGTCATGCTTGTATCTTTACATAGATCAGCGTTCTCTACACTGGTTCAGGGTGACTGTCTTCAGGCAGCAAGACTCTTGAGAAAGGAGCAAGATCTTCAGTTCAGCAGTCATATACTCTAAAAATTACTTTGAGAAACAAGATCAAGGGAAGCCAGAAAGACAGGATGTATTCTTACAGTAGTTGCAGGAGAGCCTAAACTTCCTCAAGCCTTTGCTCTAAATGCATCACAGTATAGAGACAACACATTCTCTGTGTGGAAGACTCTGAGTGAGAAAAGAAAGAATGTAGATTGAAGATTGTTGTCTCCACTTTGGTAATCTCATTGTATTTTAACTGGAATTTTTAGGTGAACCGTTGTTACCACCAAAGACCCAGCTGCTTTACCTACTTGCTGTGGCAGCTTTGATCATCCTTTTAATCCTTCTCTTGGGTGTGATGATGGCAAAGCGTAAGCGCAAACATGGTTCCCTGTGGCTTCCAGAAGGCTTTATCCTGCGCAGGGATCCTAGTAATCATAAGCGCAGAGAGCCTGTTGGGGAAGATGCTGTGGGACTCAAGTAAGTTTGCCTTTAGACCACTGACAGTGCCTGTATTAGTGTGTTAGAGGATTTTGAGAACATGGTGTATAAATCTTGCATTAAAGGCACTTAACTCTGTAGAGAAAGCTGCCTTTTAAGCTAAAACTTCTTAGGCTATTTCTCTGAATTTTAATACATCTGTTTTGGACAGAAGAACCTTAATTAACTGTAATCTATAAAATTTTAGTAAGGAATCTAATCGCCTGGTTATGTTTGGTTTTCTGACACTCCGTTTAGTTCAGCGGTTGAGTACTGTTTGCATAACGTCCTCCTGGATTAGGTGTGACATTTTTAGGTTGATAGATGACAGCAAACTTTTAATACATCTAGCGCAATGCATTAAAGACATGACTCATAAATCATGGAAGGTTTCAAAAGAAGAATCCCATTTATGCAGTTTTGGCTTTCCACTGAATTAACGAAGTTTGCAGTTCTAAATGCACTTAATGCCACCATTGGCTGGCTGAGATTTCTAGTTTCTTGGTCCCTCTGTTTGCAAGCTACCACACTTGCAAGCATCCCATCCTTGGTCTCTGCAGGCTAGTATAAGAAGCAGTAGTAGTACTTGGTCAGCCTGCAAAGTGATGTGTTCTCCTTGTTTGTTAGAAATCTGTCAGTCCAGATACCAGAGGGTAACCTGGCGGATTCAGGACCAACTGAACACTGGGCAGGTGATGGTGGACCTCAGCCAAAGAGAGCAAAGGTAAGGAGCTCTGAGACTTGAATATCCCATGCTTATCACTGAAACTGGTAGTGAGGGAAACAGCGGCATTAACTTCCAGGGTATGCCTCTTGCTCAAAACCTCCCTTTGCTTAGGGGTTTGTAATATGTAACTAATGATAGAGAGGAGCAAATCTTCAGGTTAACACTGCCACCACAGGCCAGTAGAGAAACCAGGTAACTTTTGTTCCAGTGTCCCCTCCCTACCCAGGCCCTGCTGCATCAAAGGGAAGAGAAGGTTAACAGTACTGAAATCTCTTGCAGTTCAGGCCTGATAACATACGGAGGGAGTGGGAAAGTTGAGAATGCCAAGCAGAGGTAAATGGAAACCGTCATTAGTGTAAAACAAAAAAAACCCCAATCTCCCAAAACAAGAACAAAACAAAAAAAACCAAAAAGCCAAGAAAACAAAAGAAAACCCCAAGAACTTTCAGTGTCTTTGGCCACTTGATGGGCATTTTGAAGCAACTGCTTGTTTTCCACCTGCTCAGGCTGAGGATCAAGCCTTGCTCCCAGAAGGTGATGAGCAGATAGATCAGCGCCAGTGGACACAGCAGCACTTGGAGGCAGCAGACGTCTGTGGGAGCACGTCACTAGCTCTTACACCACCTCAAGCAGATCAAGAAGTGGACGTGCTGGATGTCAATGTCAGAGGGCCAGGTCAGTACTCTGAGTGTCCATGCATTCTGCCAGCCAGCCACTGACCTCCCCTGTAATGCCTCAATGGCTGGGACTGCTAACGTTTAAAAATTATATGTAGTATACAGGAACACCAGCAGAAACCTTATGGTACTCGAGGAAAGCTCATGTGCACTCTAGAAAAGAAAGCTGGAGAGACTGGATCATGGCCTGTAGCTTACGAAATACCATGTAACCAGGAGAAAAAGAGTTCACTTAGCAAGCACCTGGTAGGAAGTACAGCTATAGGATCTCCTTTATAACAATGTGTGCCTAAAAGATAATTGTTAGAACGCCATTGCGACAGAAATTTGGAATGCATAGTTGTGCTGGAAATAACCCCCAGCTTCTCCAGCTGGATCACTGCAGAGATTTATGCCAGGCCTTGCTAAGGACTGACTTAGCAGGGTTTATACCTGAGGTGTCTGTTATCTGGGGTGGAAGCAAGGATGACCTTTTCTTGAATAAGATGACTTCTGGCAGACAGTATACCCTGATTAGGAGTGTGTGAGACATCTGTGCTGGAACAGAGAGGCAATGCAGCAAGCTTGTTAATGATTTTTTTTTTTAAATTCACTGATTTATAAGCTCAACTTACGAATTCAGTGAGTTATCGCCATAACACAACTGTGAACTTTGAAGGTAACTTCTTTAACACACACACACACATGCACACAGGCTTGCTCTCTTTCAGTCTGAAATGACTGGATGCAATAAGAATGCTCTGCTGCTTTTTCTAAGTGTAGCACTAAGGCTGTGTAACCTGGTAAGGGACTCTGTGGGTCATCTGGTAGTAACTGATTCCTGTGTTCTGAGAGGAGAGAGTTGACCGAGAACTTCATCCTGGTTGGAAGAGCTGCAAGTATGGCTCTTGTTCATATGCAGAGCAGTGATTCTGCTGATATTGCTGCAATCGCTTTTTGTTGGATTTGTGGGAATGTTTCCGTGCAGTTTAACGATGACTGGACCCATTCTCTCAGTTCCCTTCTATTGTCTTTTCTGCTCCTTGATCTGTTAGCTCTCCTAAACGCAAAGCACAGAGAAGGAGGGATTTCTGTGTAACGAGTGTGAGAACATAAACCATCAGTTTCTGCCAAATTTAAGCTTTTCTTTATTTCCCCTATTGAAGCTTCTAGTTGTGTGGCAGGCCGAAAGCTTTCCAAGTACAGGCAATAATGTTCCTAAGTCTTCAGACTGCTTATTTTTACATTCACTCAAAGCTTAATCTAACAACAGCAATGGAATATTACTGACCTGTCAGCTGCTTTCCTGCCAGATCCCTTCAGATGCAACTGTGAAGCTTGCAGCAAGCTGCTGTTAAGCTATCCTCCTCCGTGTCATCAGAAGCAAGCAGCTGAGTTACTGTCGCGGGAAGAAATCGTTTAAAAAGTCTGAGAAGTATTGGAGCAATGGGTTAGTAAGGAGGGGTAGGATTCCTCACAGTTAATGTAGCTATTCGTCTGCCCTGGCCACTTTCTTCTTCCTTTGCCAGCAGAGGGAAGAAATAGGCACTTCTGAGAGGTAGTTCATCTCTGTCTCGAGCAGAGATCCCCTGAAGACTCGATGGCTCATGATCCGGTAATGCCTCACTGCCCCTAATTACAAAGGGTGTTGAGGCTGACTGACTTGGGTGCAGGTGTCTGGGCTGGAGCCATCTAAAGCTGGGTGAGTTAGATCCTGGCCACAGGTCCAGGTGGCAGATAGAACAATAGAAACCTTTTCTAAAGAGAGGAGAGGCAAGTCAAAACGCCTTGGTGTACCAAGGGGTGGTTCCCTCTCTTAATCCAGCACCTTCTGTAGGCTCTCGAGTTTAGGGAGATCCAAGAGGTTCAGTCTCCTATGGAATTATTGCCTAGAGATTTTGCCAGTGGGTTCTCTACATCCCAGCTTTTGGTATATTGTTTCTGTGTAAGAGTCCTTCAGCTGCACCTGTCTGTTGAACTTCTGGCTTTACCATCTCGCGCTGGGTTTTACATTTACTCAGGGGTTCTATTCTTGAAAGACAGCAGACAGAAGAGTTTTTATAAAATGCTGCTGTCACCTTTGTCTCCCCATGCCGTTCTTTCTCTGTGTCCCCCGGAGTGGTGAGGACATTCTTTTCACTGGAGTTATTGTGAGTGTGTAACCAGGGTAATGCAATTATAGACATAACTGGTAACACCACCTATAATTAAAACTGATTAACTGTCCCTATTATATGCCTCTCTTTTTTAGTTACTAAAACTTCAGTGGTTCAGACTGGAATTTTCCATGCTGTGTGTCTGCCTCCAGCTGGATCCTTTTGGGTTCTTTTCCAGCTATTTCAGAGAACAAGCTTGAAGGAAGAAAAAAGACATTGTGTCCTCAGCTTTTTTTCTAGTAGTCCACCAAGCACTTAATTGTGATGGTCTAGCTGGATGTGCCCTTTGCCAGCCTCATAAAACTACCCGTGTGTGGCCAACAAAGCTCTGAAAAGCTCTGAAAAGAGCTGCATGTACCTGAGATGCTTTTTGGAAGGTGGCAGCTAATTTTTCTGAGGATTTAATGCGTACTATAGCTGTGTCCCTATAGAGCCAGCTAGGCATGATCCATCCAGGACTACTGCAGTGATTGAGCAAGCAAGACCCTTCCTGCGACTGCTTTTCCCAGGGCTGCGGTGCTGGAGAAAAGGAAGGCTCCTTTCTGTTCTCTGTCTCTCTGCTCTTTGTGTTGAGGCAGTACGGAGGAGACCACAGCCTGACTTGAATACTGAGCAGTATTCATTTGGGACAAGGAAGCAGAGCCAGCAGTGGGAGGGAGAAGCACAAAAGGAGGTATAGCCTTGGACAGCAGGCAAGAGGGTCTATAGATGGGACTGGATCTTGGAACTGAACCCAGGCCCCTACGTCAGCACTTCGCTGCCGTCCAACAAATCCTGAGAAAGTGGCTCGGCAAAAGCCTGTCTGTCCTGTGACTGTGAGCCACTAGGAGGAGCATGCACGCTGCTGCTGCCAGCCTGGCTGGGGAGCAGACCTGGAGGCCACAGCCCTGATCTCTGCTGGTGCTTGGCACTGTTCCCTGCGGTAGAACGGTAGACTTCTAGAAAGTTTTGGAACTGCTGTACAGTAGAGAGTCAGGAAAGCCTGGCAATGAGAAGTCGGGAAGTGGGTCAGGACGTTAGAACTCTGTATGTTACTTTCGATAGGAGATCATCGCCTCATTTATCTGCACAGAAGCCTAATTCTGCCATCACGCCATACACCTTTCTGCAGGGCTCGTGCCCTTCATTCAGTGCAGATAGTGCACTGTACATTGAAAGTTGTGCAGGCAGGGAAGCTGTTGTCTGTAGAGTCCAGGAAGGTCCCCTGCTTGTACATGGAATAAATCAGGCAGTTGCTGAGAGATTGTCTCAAATTTCTGCTAGCAAGCCACACTGGAGAAGCAAAATTTGTGTTCACCTTTGCAGTGCTCCGCACAGAGTGTTTCGCTCCTGCTGCCATCTTAGTCCCTCTCACTTTCCAGGTGCCTATGATGTGTGCGGAGTAAAGCAGTAAAATCAGGAAGCAAGCATTAGTGTCTACAGTTGGAGTCTTTGTGTTTAGGTAATGAATATGCTGTGAAGTTCAGAATGTGCTGAAACTGAAGTGCTTAGCACTTGATAGGTTGCTGAAAATATGTGGAGATATTTCATAAACAAGTGTGAAAAATCAGTAGCACAAGCTAGTCCTCCTGGACCACCCTCTTTGATCAGCAGACAGGGAGGGGAGGTTAAAATTAAATTAGAGGTTTGGAGGAGCCTTTCTCCTTCCAGTGGCAGTGGAAGGATCCTGCTTTCATCCATGTGAATTTAGCCTTTGTGGATGTCCCATCAGTGTGAGCCCATCACTGGAAACTTGTGGAGAGACACAAGTATCTTTCAAGGCACTCAAACTGTGGTGAGACTTCCAGCAATCTGTAGCTGCAGACAGTCCATGCTGCGATGGAGGGGTGCGTGGGGAACAAGGCATTGCATGTGTGTAGGATGCTACTGATACACCAGTGAATAATACTAGATTAGAACCAGTTCCATAGTCCCTTCCTATGTGGTGTACTTTGTGGAACTACAGCGTGTGCTTGTGTGTAGGGCTCTGCTCATGGGTGTTATTAAAAGCAGGATGAGGTTGGGTTCAGGTAGTCATACTGTGGTGCTTTTCAGCTTTGAGTGCTTGACTCACAAATTCACCATCCTTCTTGTGAAGACTTTTGTGTGTAATAGATATAAAAGCTTTTGTCTGCATTCTCTTCAGGTTACTGTCTGCAAAGTGCCACCAATAATCTGTGGCCAGTTGTCCAGTAATTTTGTTCTGTAAATTTTCCCCGGGTATGTGATTAGAACATCTACATGAATAGTTATCCTTAGTCACCTGAAGTCTTTGATTTTTATAGCCCTTGCTTCTCTTTAGGAACTTAGCTAGCCTTTACATTTGGAGGAATTTTTTCACTTTAGCAGCAAATGTTTTTTGTTTTATAATGATCTTACTTATTCAAGAAGTATCTAAGTTCTGTTGGGATTGCAGTGAGTATTAAAATCCTGCTTGGACAGAAAACAACTCGCTAACTCTGTTGGGCTAAGATAAGAGACGGTGTCTGAGTTGAAGTGGCTGGAGGGATTGTCTCTAGCTGTAGGTGCTCAAGGGGAGAGGATTGTGTGAGAGTTTCCTTTCCTTTGCTGTCACCGTCAGGTTACTATGATAACATCTCTTCTGTTGCAGATGGATGTACTCCACTTATGTTGGCATCTCTGCGTGTGGGCAGCTCCGATATTAGCGAGGATGATGAGGATGCAGAAGATTCCTCAGCAAATATAATAACAGATTTGATCTATCAAGGCGCCAACCTGCAGGCCCAAACAGACCGTACTGGGGAGATGGCACTACACTTAGCAGCCCGTTATTCACGAGCAGATGCTGCAAAACGCTTGCTGGATGCTGGTGCTGATGCTAATGCACGGGACAACATGGGACGGACTCCCCTGCATGCAGCTGTAGCTGCTGATGCCCAGGGTGTCTTCCAGGTACAGCAGCTGAAGAACCCCTTTCAGAGTATCTGTGCCCTGTAATTATATGAGCCTGCCCAAGCAGTGCTCTGTTCACTCACAGCCTTGCTGTCAGGCCTTCCACAGTGTGATGGCCAGGCAAAGCTGTATTTTACATACATTTCCCTCAGGTACTCCTAGTTTGAAGAACTCAGCACACATAAATCATCTGGCATGTATTTATTTGGTCTGTTTGCCTCTGACACCTATTATCTGGGTCCTTGCATTTCAGTGCTCAGGCTGCTTTTTCATTATAAAGTTTGTCTTGAATTTCTGCCAAATCCTCAGTTTTGCTCTGTAGTAGTACTGAAAAAAAAATTTGTCTTCCCCTGTTGTCCAGATCCTGATCCGTAACAGAGTGACGGACTTGGATGCTCGGATGAATGATGGAACAACCCCGTTAATTCTGGCTGCACGGCTGGCTGTGGAAGGAATGGTGGCTGAGCTAATTAATTGCCAGGCAGATGTGAACGCCGTAGATGACCACGGTAATGTGAACACGAGCTACTGGGCTGGGCCAACATTTGTCATGGTGTGAGTGAGGAGGGGTGAACTTCTGCTCTTCCGGGGTGTGGGCTGCTCTTAAATTCTGTAGCCAAATCAGACAGTAGGCTCTCCTGTGGAAGTCCTGCCAGTAGTAATAAACTGCAGGCTGCTGCACGGTGGCCTGGTTAGACAGTCCTGGAAGAGAAGCAGAAGAAATACAGGGCTGGATATGCTGGGATTTTCTGGATTGCAGACATGACTCTATGGGTAGGTCATTTAAAAAAATAAAAATAAAAAAATCCCAGATCAAGTGGTGAAAGTCCCATTGCAGTTTGGTAACACAGGGCTGTGTCACAGCGTGGTGATTTCCAAAGTAAACATGACTTCAGGACGTGTTCACATGCTGTGAGCTGCACTGCAGTTGTTTTCTTCCCTCAGTGTACAGTGTACTCCGTCCATCTTGGTGCTTTAGAAAACGGCTCTTTGGTTTGTTACTGAAGTTGTTGGGTTTCCCTGCAGGTAAATCTGCTCTTCACTGGGCTGCTGCTGTTAACAACGTGGAAGCAACACTAGTGCTGCTGAAAAATGGAGCCAACAGAGACATGCAGGACAACAAGGTACAGTTTGGGTGTGCTCAGCATGGCTGTCCTTCCTAACACAAAGCATCTCTTTGCTGTCTGAAGTGAGCTAAGTTCAGATTTTCTAAACTGCGTGCTCAGTGCAGGTCTTCCAAACCCAGACGGTGTCTGGAACTCTGCCCAAGTGCTGGATGTCCTCTAGGATTTCTGACAGGAGAGAGCAGTTCTCTTCCTTGCGTGACCAAGCCCTGGGCATCAGTGCTGTCCTGCTTTTCTTGCAGAAAAGACTGCAATATGCAGTCAGTGGCGTGTGAGAGCACCAAGGTGAAGTGCTGCTGGTGTCAAGCAGCTGGATTTTGGTTAGCAGAGAGACGGATCTGGCAGCACAGCAGCAGTCACGTTTCCAGGGATCTCACTGCAGGCTGGATATGGGGGAGAAGCCCCTCTGTCTGAGAGACAGTCTGCACTGTGCAGACCTCCTGTAGCTTCACTGTTAGTTTTTGCTGTGTCTTAGCCCTTGATTTCCTTCCTCTGCCTAGGGTTTCTTTTTTGGATTATTATGTATTGCTCAGTGGATTTTAGAGCTACCAACAAGCTGCAGTTTCTTCGCTGGGCTGTTTTAGTCCTTTGTACCTTTCCCTCATAGGGGACAATGGGAGAAAGGCACCAGATGCTTTCGCAGTTCCTCCAAGGACAGAATAGTGCACTCCCTGGTGGGATAGTTAGCCTGTGTGCTCCACTGCCATGTGTGAAATAATCCCCCGTAATCTGCCTGTTTCAATGGGCACCTCTCAGGGTGGGTAGTTCTTGGAGATAATTAATGAAACACTGCATTAAACAGTGCTTCCAGGTGTTGTTGCACTGTTTCGGGAGTGTTAGCTCTATGTCGGTCCCCCCACAGTGAAGCCGCTAAAATACTTACCCTCTGTGTTTTCAGGAAGAAACACCACTCTTCCTTGCCGCTCGGGAAGGCAGTTTTGAAGCAGCAAAAATCTTGCTGGACCATTTTGCCAATCGAGACATCACGGACCACATGGACCGCCTACCCCGAGATGTGGCCCAGGACCGGATGCACCACGACATAGTGCAGCTTCTCAACGAGTACAACGTGGCGCACAGCCCCGCTGGGCACCCCAGCGCCATGCTGAACTCTGCCCTCTCCCCAGTCATCTGTGGCCCAAACAGGTCCTTCCTCAATCTGAAGCACGCTTCGTTAAGCAAGAAGTCACGAAAACCGAATGCCAAAGGCATCATGCCCACGAACCTCACCAAAGATGCAAAGAGGAGAAGGAAGAAGTCCCTCAGTGAGAGCAAAGGGCAGTTTTCGGAGAGCTCAGTGACCCTGTCACCAGTTGATTCCTTGGAATCGCCCCATGCTTTTGCATCCGAACCAACATCATCTCCTGTGATGCCGTCGCCAGGGGTGTTACACTCATCGCCCAGCTCACTGCTGACCGCTCCGTCGGTGCAGGCTGCGCACACAATGTCCTTCTCCAACCTCCATGAGATGCAGCCCTTAGGACGTGGGTCCAGCACCGTGCTCCCGTCTGTCAGCCAGCTGCTTTCACAGCACAGAACAACCCCTCCTAACAGTGGGCTTGGCAGGCTCCGGCCAGCCAACGTTTCCACCGAGTGGATGAACCGTATGGAGGTGAACGAGTCCCAGTACAACGAGATGTTTGGCATGGTGCCGCAGGTGATGCATTCACACCCCAGTGTTTCTCAGCAGAGCGGTTTAGTTCAAGCAGACACAAAGCACATGGGAGTGTCCAGGGAGTCTCTGCCCCCTATCATGACTTTCCAACTGGTTCCCAAGGGTGGCATGAACCAGCAAGCACTGCCACAGCAGGCCCAGTCAAACTGCGCTCAGAACATGGCTGGTCCTCTTAGCTCCATGTACCAGATACCGGATTTAGCTCAGCTGCCCAGCGCCTCGTTCTCCATGGCTGCCATCCCTCAGCAGGATGGGCAGGTGGCTCAGACGGTCCTCCCGGCCTACCACCAGTTCCAGAGCTCGATGGGGAAGTACCCCACACCTCCGTCACAGCACAGTTGCTACTCCTCGGCCACAGAACGGACTCCTAGCCACAACCGGCACTTACAAGGGGAGCACCCATACCTGACTCCATCACCCGAATCTCCAGACCAGTGGTCAAGCTCCTCCCCACACTCTGCCTCTGACTGGTCTGATGTGGCAACCAGTCCCAGTAACAACCAGCGTGGGCCGGCGGCCGCTCATATGACAGAGCAGCAGCGGAACAACATGCAGGTGTATGCCTGAAGGCTGGCCAAGGTGAAGCCCGATTAAAGCGGACTCCAGAACTCATGAAGGTCTTCCAGGATGGAAATGAAGAACCATGTTAGTATCCAAGAGTCTTAATGAGCCCAGGCTGTTCTTTCCTTGGAGGGACTGTGGTCGCTGTAGGCTTGTATGCTTTTATGCTAAACTGAGAACTGTAGAAGCTGGTGATGGAGAAGACCAGCTGGGTCACTTCTAACCAACTCCCGTGCACCTTGGGTGTGATTGCTGTCTGCACTGGATTCTCCAGTCTGCTTTTAAACACGTTCCACCATTTCTTTGGGGAGACAGCTCTTCAGCTTAATGCATCTCATGGTCGCTTCTCCAGAAATTTAGCCAAAACCAGCTTTGTATCCTTATTTTGTTACTCCTTTTGTTACCCACATAACCTCTCTCTGAAGCACCTTCTACTAGTTCTCCTCGAGTTCAAGTTGCCTTGTCTTGACACAGCTCAGAGCTGCACCCACATTCCTACACCCCTCCTTCCCGCGGCCGCTCTTGCTCAGCAAGCGAGCCAGACTTCCCAAACACACCAGCAGGTCAAGTGACACCTTCTGTCACGCAGCTTTGCCCTTTCCTCTTCGAGAGCCTTTGTCTTCTACGAACCCACTAACACCTCTTAGCGTTCTCACTGCCTGCCCCTCCAGGTATTATGAGATTATATATACATATAGTCTTCTCTTAGGTCTTTTTTAATTTTTTTTTTTTAACCCCACCCTCATGAAAACGCTGGTCTGACCTGGTCTTCCCCCCACGGTGGCCTGTAGGCGCATCTCTCCCGTGTTGTATGTCTTCCCCAAGACACACATGACCATTTTGACACACTACCCTCCCTGTGCCCCGGTCCTGCCAGGTGTGTCCGTGACTGCCTTCACGGGCTCCCTATGCTGGAAGAGATGCCCTGCAACCAATACAGGCCTTTTGGGAAACTCTTGGGATGAGCGTGAATGTTCCAAAACCCGGTAACACAAGCTCCCAGCGTTCTCGCACAGTACTCCCCTCCCCTCCATCCAAGGGTGGCTGTGTGTCCTGTCCTCCAGATACCATATGCTGCCTCTTTATGGTATTATCAAGAAGCGTCAAGGGTGTCGTTACATGTTTGCAGTGTGTGTCCTTCTGCGTCAGGAACCACCTCCAGCCCTTTGAAAGTGCCCCTTTCGCTCCAGCCCTGGGGCAGGGCTGCCTTGTCTTCCCCTCCCAACAAGGAGGCTGCAGCACTGACTCCTAGGCAGGTTTCCAGCAGCAGCAGCGTGCCTGAAGCCAGGAGCTGGGCTTAAGCGGCGGACCAAATAGCTCAGAAACCGTGGTCTAATGCAGTTTGCTTAACAGGTTTGGGGCAGTCTTCTGCTCAGCTTCAGCCTGTATCGAGGTTTCCCAACTGAGGTGCCCCACATGCTCTGTGGGACAGTAGTGCCATTTGTACTGCAGCTCCCCCAATATTTTTGGAGTTACGGAAGCCAGCTGTCGCTGACCTTAGACAAACAGCCGCTCTTTCTGTTTTGTCCGCAAGAGCAACGCTTCCCTGAAGGGCTCTGCACCGGTCAACAGCCGAAGTGAACATTTCTAGGGATGGTTTGCTCCTACCTCTTCAGGGGAACCCTGCAGACACGTGTTCCAAAGAGATGGGGGCTGTCGGCTGCCGCCAAAGGACAGAGAAGGCCGCTCCCCTCCAAGCAGTGGCCATTCAGCATCCTACCATGTACAGTATTTTCTCTGATGTTTCTTTCCATTCTAATCAAGAGCAAAAGCTTTTTCTTTCCATTCAACTCAATGGTACATGAAGGCAGGGCCTCAGGAGGAGCTGGTTCCCGGGGCCATCATTTTGGGCTGAAGTTTTTAATTCTTGAAGTTACTGCTTTTTACGACGCACAGAGCGTTCCCCGGCACGCTCACCGCAGTGTGTCCTGTGAAGTTTAGCTGCGACCGACTCAGATCTCCAGGCAGGAGCCTGCAGGCTCCTGGAGGTCTGTCCAGGTACATGTTTCACTGCAAATAATGAAGTGTTGCTACATCGATGCTAAAGAAACAAAGGGCTTTTCCTCATTAGCCCCAAATAACCAAGTGCCTTTTTATATATGTGGCTACCTTTTACAAGATGAGTGCTTTCTGTGGAATGAAGCCAGTTTCGTGCCTGGTGTGTTAATACGATGGCCCTCTGCCTTTCTTTTTTTTTAACTACTTGTAAAGATAATATCTCCTTAAGGTGGTATTTTATCTCCTAAGTTGTAGAGTAACCATTCACACAGCAGCATTTTCCTGTATTAATAATGGAAAATATTTGCTTATTTTTACATTTTTTATAAAAGTCTTTTATGAAAATAGTTGCTGCAAAATGTATAAGCAATTTTTATCCCCAGAATAAAGAGTATGTGCCCGGCGTCTGTGTGCTGCTCTTTTCATTTGTCTTCCCAGATATCGCAGCACAGCCACTGGGTTGTAAAGGCAGGATTATAAAGGGATCATCAGTGTTTGATGGCTGGTCAGGCCCCTGGCAAGGGAGAGCTCGTTAGGACCCCTGCAGTCCACGTCAGGAGAGAGCTTTTGGGGGGAATCAAGGGTGCTCTGTGCTGTGGCTCAGCAGTGCACAAACCCCACCACTTGACTCCATCCAGGGGAGCTGTGCCTGGGAGCTGACAGCAGCCTAGCTTCGATGCCTGGCAGGAGGCTTCTGGGTCTCTTGGTTAGCTGAGAAGGGGGCAGAAACCAGCAGCTGGGCATACTGGGAGGGACTGGGCCTTTTTGAGATGCTTTGAATAAGAGCTCTCACTCGCCTGAGAGCTAGAGAAGGGCTGGGGCTTTTGCATAGCTTTTAGAAAGGTGGTGGGCAAGCCTGGATCAGGCAGTGATCAGTGAAGCCGTGGATTCACTCGCTCTTTGAAAGGTCCTGCTTGCTTCCCTGAGCTGTTCCTGCAGCCAGGAGGAACAGCCTTGTCCCTGAGCTGAGGCTGCCCCCTTGGCTTTGGGCTTGGCAGCCGATGCATGAAGATGTGCAATTCTGCAGCCTCTGAACCAGGGAATCGCGGCTCCTCCGTGCTGTTTCCATACTTGAAAAGTTTGACCTGAACAATTAGAGAACCAATTGACAATGGCTGTGTTTCTGTATTTTGAGCAAGGAGGTGCCACCACAGCCAGTGGGCTCAGCCAGCCCTTACCTGTCTGGTTTCCAGCTCTCACTGCGGACTCGGGTGGAGCCGGTAGCTGAATTACGCCACTTCGCAGGGATAAAGCTGCTGGGGGCATTTTAAGAGTTTAATATTCAAACAGCACAGCTCCTTTATCTTCTCGTAGAGCCAGCTTGGCAAGTACAAACCTCCGGGAGGCTTTCATCCGTGTTTTCCCATGGGTTGCACGTCTGTGCCAAAGTTTAGCGAGCTCTGCTGTGTCTCTGACACAGATGCCTTGAGTTTGCCAGTGCTCAGGCTGAGACTTGAAACTGTGTCTCCTCGGTGTTGGCGCATGCCTCTTCCCCTGCCTGGGATGACAAGGGGCTTGTGAAAACGTGTGGGTTTGCATCCAAATAAGCCTCGCTGAACCAGCCAGGCAGGGAGCTGTGGTATCCCTTGTCTAACCGAGGAGTACTGGAGTAGCCTCAGGCTCCACTGGGGAACATTTTCATGATTTTTTTTGTAAAATGAGGAAGGAGTCCTGTTATAGGATGGGGAGGGGGGCTGTGTTTGAAGAGTTTCCCTGTTAGTCAGAGGAGCTGATCTCTGTAAGGCTCGCTCTTTCAGGAGAAACCATAGCAGGCAGCAGCTGTGTTTGGGCACAAGAAGGCCTTACCCCTTTGAGCCCCGAGGGTGCCTCACAAGCTGGCCGAGCCTTGAGAGGTCTCAGGGAGCAGCAGCAGCAGCTGTATCCCCGCTGTGTGGGCGAAGGAGAAGCGTCTGATCCTCCTCCCTCCCCAGGGTGAAAGCCAGACCTGCCTCTGCACGCTGGTGGGGAGCCGCTCCCTGTGGGCGTAGCAGCCCTCACTGCGCGTTTCGGCAAGTGGTGCCACAGAGGAGCTGTGGGAGATGCCTGGGGGGCTGGAGGACATGGCTCGAGCCCGACAGCCAGAAGGAACCGCTTCAGCCAGCTACAAGCCCTCCATGTTGGGAGATGAGGGGCTTGGCTCTGGGGCTGAATCCTCTGCAGGCAGCTGCCTCCTGGGTAGCTCCCAGTGGCCTCCTCCGAGGGTCTTCGAGAGGACTGGGGGAAGGAGAGCCGGGCATTGGCCCTAACTAGCAGCGGCAGGGTGCTGGGCAGGAGCTGGCAGCTTTGCAAGAGGCCACGGGACAGGCAGCAGGAAGAGCTTTCAAAGCTGCTTTGGTATGTTAGGAGCCAACAAAGTGATTCTCCAGAGCAGCGTGGTTGAAGCAGTAGGGTAGATGAGCTTCAGCCACCTCCCACCAGTGCAAGAGGACACCCCAGGCTGAGGAGCGAGGACCATGATGGAGAAGGCTGTGCCCCACTGTGCCGAAGGGCTCTGGCTGCTGGGGCCGGGGGTAGCCCCCCTCTGCAGCTCCGTGCCAGCAGCAGCCTCCCTGGGGCCAGGGCTGCAGGATCCCCACCGGGGCAGGGGCAGTGGGAGGCTGCTGCCGCAGGACCTGCCCCTTCGTCGTGGAGGGACGCAAACTGGTGAAGCCCTGCGTCACTGCTGGGCGTGGAGGCCAGGCACCCCCACTGCTATCTGTTCCCACATCTCCGCATCCTGCATCCTGCTGACAGACATCCCCAGGCAGTTCAAACAAGGGCGGTGTGTGGGTGACACATGGCAGAGCCGGGCAGGGCGTGGGGCCCGGCCGGATGCCGTTCCTCGGCCAGGGATGCGGGTGATGCCGGCGGGTGGTACCACAGGGATGCTCCGGCTGGGATCAGGGCAGCCTCCCCTGGGGTTCATCCCTGCCAGCCCCTTGTCCGGCTGGGACTGGGTCCATGGGCATCCCTGCCTGGTGCCAGGCTGCTCTCTACCGCAAGGTTATTTCTGTGTGTGCATTAGTAATTAACACTGATTGCAGGGGGCTTATTGACCAACTAGGAGAGGTTCTTCCTGTTTTTTTCTGGAGTAACGTTGAATGTAAACAGAGTGGAGATCTGGGCGGCTTTCCAGCAAAGCAGGGGGGGTGGAAGGGAGTCAGCAGTAAGATTTTTATGGAGAGAATTACCTGCGCTGGGCAAACAGTGATGCTGGGGAGCACCTGGCTATAAAGGGCGGCTCTTCTCCCCTCCTGGCGACCCAGGAGAAGCCACTACTCCTCCCCATCTCTGGACAGCAGGTGAGGAAGGGGACTCTTGAGGGGCAATTGTGGCTTCAGGATGCTCCAAGGTAGCTTTTTGGGCGAGCAGCAGCCGGTCCCAGGCGCAGCAGCTCCCAGGGGAGCTGAGCGCTGCCTTTGCTGGATGGAGCAGGCTGCAACGACGCAATATTCAGCCCCACGTTGACTTTTGTTGCTGCTTCTTTGAGGGGAAGACATGCTGAGTCTGCAAATTGGCCCTGGTGCCTGGGGATTAGCTCGGATAAAGGGGAGCTGAGCTGATGTAGCCGATTTGCCTCCCCGGCCTGGGTCTGGTGGTGCTACGAGCTTGGGGGGTGAAAATGATGCTGTGCACGTAGTCCCTGCAGCCCTACCGGCCCCAGCTCTGCCTGTGCCATTGCCGCTGCTGACCGATGCCAGGGCAGGGCTGGGGTCCCCCCACCCGTGCCCATGGCAGCACTCTATGTCCCCACAGAGCTGCTTGGCTCACCCAGGTGCCCCCTGCTGAGGCTGGGACTGGTGGGAGGCCAGGACACTCCGCTGCCGGTGGGGGCTGGGGACCCTGAGCCATGCCTGGGGGACGGGGTGCGGGCAGGAGGCAGTGACCTGTGCCAGGGAGGGGAGGGAGGCACAGACCCCAGGGTCACCATCTCCTCCAGCTGGCTGAAAGGGGCCGGGGTTCAGTCCACGGCAGGGCAGGGGTGCACCCTCTGGGTGCAGGTGGCATCCCCTGTCCCTGAGGGACCTGATGTGAACCTCCCCCCGCACCCCCCCGAGCTGTTGCAGGAGATGCATCCAGGAGCGAGGAGGATGGTGGCAGCGGCCAGGCTTGCACTCCTGCTGCTGGGCTGCATGGGGCTCCTGCAGGTAGCTGGTGAGTCCCACGACTTGGGGGGAAGACGCTTTTGCAGTGGGGACGGGAGGGAGGCATGCTGCTCTCCAGCTGGCAATGCCAGCTGTCCCCCATCCCTCCCCGCACCTCTCCCTCTACAGGTACCCGGTACATAAACTACTGCCCCAGGTGCTGGTCCTACTATAAGCTCAACTGCTTCAAGTACTTCCGTCAGCTCCGGAGCTGGGATGAGGCCGAGGTAAGCCCACCGGCTTACGCACATGGTCGAGGAGCCCCTGCCTCCTGGGGATGCCCTGGCGCTGACGGCTGTCCCCGCAGAGCCAGTGCCAGGCCAGCCACGCCGGTGCCCACCTGGCTTGGGTAGAGGATCCCCGGGAAGCGGCCACCCTGCAGAGGGTCATCTCCTACTACCAGCGCGTGCAGTCCGTCTGGCTCGGCCTCCGCTATGGGCACGAGGTGAGGCGGGGGGCGGCAGGGGGTGGCAGGGTCCGGGGGTCAGCAGCTGTGCCTGTGACCCCTTCTCCCTGCACAGAGCCTGGAATGGCAGTGGCCGAATGGGGACAAGTACAACGTCACCAGTGGGCTGGCCAGGAACGGTGCCAATGGGGGGACCTGCGGCATGCTGACCCACCTCAGTGGTGAGTGCCCGGGCCCCACGGCCACCTCCAGTGCTCGGTCTTGGCCAGCATCCTCCCCACCCCGCCCCTCCTGTGGGGCTGGTCCCCCCCGGGGGACTGCAGCGGGCAGAGCTGGTACCTCTGTCCTTGCTGTGGTCCCTGCTGACCCCCAGCCCGTCTCTCCGGCAGGCTTCACCCTGTGGTCCAGTGCCAACTGTACCCAGCAGCATCACTACATCTGCAAGTTCACCATCGCACACTGAGCACAGCCCCCGGTCCCATGGGGGACTCCATGGAGGACTCCACACCGGTGGTGCTCCATCCTTGCCACCTCTGTTCCTCTCTCCCCAACTCCTACAAATACATCCATAAAAACTCAAGCATGCAAGTGCTGCGTGAGTGTCATGGTTTAGCCCCAGCCGGCAGCTGAGCACCACCCAGACGCTCACTCACCCTCCCCCAATCTGTGGGATGGGGGAGAGAATCAGAAGAGCAAAAGTAAGAAAACTCATGAGTTGAGATAAGAACAGTTTAATAATTGAAATATAATAATAATAATAAATCGTAATGAAAAGGAAAACATCAAGGGAGTAAGAGAGACAAAACCCAGGAAAAAACAGTACTGCAACCGCTCACCACCCCCCGACCGATGCCCAGCGCATCCCCAGGCAGCACTTGCTACCCCCCAGCCAACTCCCCCCAGTTTATATACTGGGCATGATGTCACATGGTCTGTCATACCCCTTTGGCCAGTTGGGGTCAGCTGTCCTGGCTGTGCCCCCTCCCAGCTTCTTGTGCACCCAGCAGAGGAAGGGAAGCTGAAGAGTCCTTGGCTGGTGTAAGCCCTGCTCAGCAACAACTAAACAATCAGTGTGTTATGAACGTTATTCTTGTCTTAAATCCAAAACACAGCACTGTGACAGCTACTAGAAGGAAAAAAAACCTCTATCCCAGCGGAAACCAGGAGAGTGAGTTTGGTGCTGGTGCAAAGCCCCGGTACGGTCTACCTGCGGGTGTCTGGGCGAGGGAACTGCCAGGGGCTTCAGTGCTGCCGGTGCTGGCGGAGCCCCCAGGAGCTATGGGGCCAGCAGCTCTCCCAGTTGGGTGCTTGTGTTTGCTCATCCCCAGCCCGCTGGTGCTAAATGGGAGGGGTGGGGGGATAGGATGTCCCTGGGGTGCAGGTAGGGGGGACAGGAGTGTCCCCAGGGTGCAGGCATGGAGGAGAGCTGGGGCACAGATGTGGGCAGGGGTGGGAGCTGCAGTCGGTGTGCAAGCGTGGGGATGGGTGCCCCACTCAGGAGCAAACAGCTCCACAGGGGTCCGGGAGCTGCGATGCTGCCCAGTGGCCATGTTGACAGCAGCACCAGGACCAAAGGTCCCTTCCTGTGTCACCGCGGTGTTGCCACAAGCATCACGTGGCTGTTTGCTGTTTTGAAGATGCCTCTGCCCCCACCCAGCTCGTGGGGTTTTCCCCCCCGCAGAGCCACAGCATGTGATGGAGGTGGACTGCGTCCTGGGCAGCACGGATGGCACCGGCACCAAGCCCCCGGCTGCCCTCTGCTCCCTCACACACCACGCGATGCCCACAGACGTGCCGGCAAGCCACGGGCACCAGAGCTGCCACCTCCCCCCGGCACAGGGAACCGGGGCTGTGGGAGAGCCTGTCCCGCTGCTCGGCCCCAGCTCCAGCCGAGCACATCTCCAAGCTTTGGGGCACAGACAGAGCTGTCCTGCAAGTCCCCCCCTCCAACGCCAGCGCTTGCTCTGCTGTCCCTGTCGTGTTGGCTGGTGCTGGGTGACCTTTGAGCGCTGGGGTCCGGCATTCTGATAAGGGCCGGGAGGGCTGTGCCGTGCTGCCCACACAGTTTATAAAAGCACCACGTGAGACACGTCCCGCCATCTGTCTGTCCGTCCCGCCGTCCGTCCCTCTGTTTGTGCAGCGGCTGGGGCAAAGATGTTGCGCTTGGTTGGCCGTGCCGCACGCTGCTGGGGGACGAGGCGGGCACCACCGGGGACGGAGCAGGCACCCTGGGTGGCCCAGCACCCCATGGCTGTGCAGAGGGCATGGTGAGCACCCATGTGGATCTGGGAGAGGGGAGGCATACCCGGGGGAGGGTCAGGGAGCTGGCAGTGCTCTTAACCCTTGCTGGGCAAGGGGATGCTCCCCCTCCTCCCCACAGCGCCACCCGGCACAGGGAACCAGCAGGGACTTGGGGTGCTCACAGCCTGGGGTGCTTGCTGGTGGCATCTCCCCAGGGCCACCACCTGTCCCTGAGGCTTGGGGCTGCTGCGGGACCATCGCCACTCCCTCTGCCCCACAGCCTCTCCAGCACTGCTGGGACGGGCACCTGGCCCAAGGATGTGGGCATCCTGGCGCTGGAGGTGTACTTCCCCGCCCAGTACGTGGAGCAGGAGGAGCTGGAGCGCTACGACGGCGTGGAGGCCGGCAAGTACACGCGGGGCTTGGGCCAGCAGCAGATGGGCTTCTGTGCTGCGCATGAGGACATCAACTCCCTGTGCCTGACGGTGGTGCAGCGGCTGGTGGAGCGCGGGCGCCTCTCCTGGGATGCCATCGGCCGCCTGGAGGTGGGCACCGAGACCGTCATCGACAAGTCCAAGGCCGTCAAGACCGTCCTCATGCAGCTCTTCCATGACTCGGGCAACACTGATGTGGAGGGCATCGACACCACCAACGCCTGCTACGGGGGCACGGCCTCCCTCTTCAACGCGGCTGCCTGGGTGGAGTCCAGTGCCTGGGACGGTGGGTGCGGGCAGGGACCGTGCCGTGGGGATGGAGGGGCTGGACATGGGGTGGGTGCTGTGAGATGGAGGAAGGAGGCAGCAGATGGCCTGAAACCCAGAGATGTTCTGGCAAGCCTCAAAGGGAGCTGCTGCATCTCCAGGCTCCCCATCACCCCGGTTTCTCACTTGCCTTGGCTGTCACACCCAGCAGTGTGGGGATGGGGATGTGCAAGGGCTGCAGGACAGAGGGTCCCACCCACTGATGTCCCCACTGGCCCCCCTGTCCTCCCCCAGGTCGCTACGCTGTGGTGGTGTGCGGGGACATTGCCGTCTATGCCACGGGGAATGCGCGGCCCACGGGAGGTGCTGGTGCCATCGCCATGCTGGTGGGACCCAACGCCCCGCTGGTGCTGGAGAGAGGTCAGTGCCATGAGACCCTGGGGGCAATGAGCTGATGGGTGCCATCCTGGGGGCCGTACATCCATGTCCCAGCCCTGGACGGAGCCGCTCAGCTCTGTACCCTGCTCAGGAGCTGTACCCTGCTGGGTACCCCAGGATCCTGGCTGGCCACATCCCTGAGGGCACCTTGGGGTGACCCAGGGACGCTGGTGGCTGTCCTGGCAGGCAACACCCACGGGTGGTTGCCATCCATCTGGGACCCCCCCGGCACTCCCCGACAGCCAGCTCCCCCTGTTCCCCCAAGGCCTGCGGGGAACCCACATGGAGCATGCCTACGATTTCTACAAGCCGGACCTGGCCTCCGAGTACCCGGTGGTGGACGGGCAGCTCTCTATCCAGTGCTACCTGCGGGCGCTGGACCGCTGCTACGCTGTGTACCGCCGGAAGGCGGAGAGCCAGTGGCAGCAGGGTAAGTGGTGGAACCCCTGGGGTGCCTGCACCATCCTGCTGGATGCTGACAGCCCCCATGTTGCCTTCCAGCTGGCACCCAGCGACCCTTCACCCTCGACGACTTCAAGTTCATCATCTTCCACACGCCCTTCTGCAAGCTGGTGCAGAAGTCGGTGGGGCGGCTGCTGCTGAACGATTTCCTGGCTGCCCCCAACCCCGACACAGCCGCTGGCCTCTACGAGGGGCTGCAGCCCTTCCGGTGGGTCTGCGTGCCGTAGCCCCCGGACCCCGGCTAAGCTGGGGATGTGCCTGTGCGGGGTTCAAGCCAGCCTCTCTCCGGGCAGTGGCGTGAAGCTGGAGGACACCTACACCAGCAAGGAGGTGGAGAAGGCATTCCAGGCCGCCAGCCAGGAGATCTTCAACCAGAAGACCAAGCCCTCCCTGCTCCTCGCCTCCCGCAACGGCAACATGTACACGCCGTCCATGTACGGCTGCCTGGCCTCCCTCCTGGCACAGTGAGTTCCCCCCAAAAGCTGGCTCAGGGTGAGGGGAGTTCATTTTGGGGAGGGCAGTCCTTGGCCCAGCTGGCTTGAGGGGCAGACACCAGCACTCATCCCCCTCCACCACAGCAGAGGCCCGATGCTTTCATTGCATGCAACCCCCGGCACGTTCACCTCTCACCTCCTGCTCTCTCCCACCCAGCCTTTTCATCCCAGTTTGCTGGAGCTGGGCTGGCACATAAAGCCCTTCTGTCCGCGCCGGGAGAATGAAAACCCCCTTGTCGTGCTCGGAAGAATGGCTGTCCCCTGCCGCCACCGCCAGCAAAGGAGCCGTGGGAACGGCTGGCACTGGGTGGGGGGGACAAAAGCCTCATCCCACTGCCCCTCCGTGGGCAGCCCTGGTGCTCTCCGGCCCCGAGTCCCCACCGCAGACATCCCCTTGCTCTGGGGCCACCGGCCCTTGGCAATGTGGCCTCAAGTTGCCATTTAATCCAGCCCCGAGTCCCACGACCCTCCTGCCTGTGAAGGGGGCAGGAGGCAGCCCGTTATGCCACCTCCACAGCCCTGCCCCCCACCCCAGCCCCCAAGCCCCTCTAACCCCGCTAACCCCTCGCTGCAGATCCTCGGCACGGGACCTGGCCGGCTGCCGGATCGGCGCCTTCTCCTATGGCTCGGGGCTGGCCGCCAGCATGTTCTCACTCCGTGTCTCGCAGGACGCAGCCCCGGGTGAGCCCCATGGGAGGGGGGGCTGGGGGGGGAGGGGAGGGTGGCGTGGGGCTGCGGGGCCAGGGCCGCTGGCAATGCCGTCTCACCCAGAGGGTCCCCGCCACCAGGTTCACCCCTGGATAAGCTGGTCTCCAGCCTGGCGGACCTGCCGGCTCGCCTGGATGCCCGCAAGCGTGTGGCCCCACAGGACTTCGCTGAGATCATGAAGCAGCGGGAGGAGACCCATCACTTGGGTGAGTGGGGCCGGGGGGATGTGACACCTCCCCGCTGGCACCCCACAGCCCCACTGAGCATCACCGCCCTCTCCCCACAGCCAACCACGCTCCCCAGGGGTCCCAGGCGGATCTCTTCCCTGGCACCTGGTACCTGACCCGGGTGGATGACAAGTACCGCCGGGAATACGCCAGGAAGCCCATCTAGTGGGGACCGGAGTGGTGAGCCCAGGGAGGGGGATGCTCTCCTCCCCACTGGCATCCCTGCTCACCCCCAAATCCAGGGCTGGCTGCTGCGGGAAACCTTACCTTGGATGGCCGGGAAGTGGCCGGCGGCGCCTGGGGCCCTGGAGCTGGGGGAGACAGCGGCGTTTTCTGCAAACACCCGGGGCGGCACAGGGGAATAAAGACACGGATGAGGGGGCAGCAGCCCGGCTCTGGCTTCTGGTCACGAGCAGTCCCCTCCCACCCCGGGGCCCGTCCCTCAACCACCATAGGGCTGGATCGCAGTCCCTTGCAGGATTTATCCCATGGCCACCCAACGCAGCCGCCTGCCCTCTTGGACACCTGCCTCAGTACTCCCTATTTCCCCAGGATGGGAGCATGCCCTGACATTCTGGGGGAGCCAAGTAAACCCCAGCTCCCTGGTCTCCAGTTTGGGGGTGCTAAGATGCCATTTTCCCTTTGACGCCAGCAAATTGAAACATCCCCACCGGAAAAACTGGGGGGTAGGAGGGGGCAGGCGACGCGGGGGGGTCATGGGAGGGCTCAGCCCCCCTTGGAGTGCTGCCTGCTCTCTGGGCCATGCCCCAGCACAGGACCATGGCCGGACGGGACCTCGGTGGGGCCGCAGCAGCCGTGGCGGCCTTTGCACCCTTGAGCAAAGAGCAGCAGGGCTGGGGAGCAGGAAGGGCTGGGAGACACGGAGCCTGCAGGAACTTTGGGGTCAGGGACAAGGGACCACATGGAAAAGGCATTACGCGCTCTCTCCTCATGGACCCTTTATTGAGTACGGGGCTGCCCCAAGCCCAGTGTGGGGGCCGAGGGCAGCAAGGTGTGATGCTCCCCCGATTCGGGGGGGGGGTGTGTCCAGGTGCTGCGGCGGTGGGGAGAGCCCTTGCCGGCAGTCAGGGGCTACAGGTGGAGCTGGAAAACCTCCGTGACGCGTGGCTTCAGCTCGCCAAGGTCGGACAGGGCGGCCGAGAGCCCCACAACACTCCACTGTTCCCCCGCCACCGTGCCGGAGCTGTGGTAGGACTGGAGCTGGACACCCACCTTCCCCAGTAGCCCTGGAGAGGAGGAGAGGGGTTAGGGGCTGCAGGCTGCCCCACCGCCCCAGCACCCGGCAGGTAGCAGGGCTCTGCCCACCCCAACACTCCTCATGTGTGTCCTTGATGCCATTTTTCCTCACCACAAGTCCTTGGCTCCAAACCCCCAACCCTCTGCCCAAGCCCGCCCATCCCTGTCTCTCCATGCAACATCTGCCCCCTCCCTGCTGCAGCCTGGGTTCAGCTCCAGGGCAGATGCGGGGTCCCCCCAGGCTGCCCCCCCTGCTTGGGGGCGATGCAGGGAGCTTACCGGCGAGCGTGGGCAGCACGCTGGGCTCAGAGGCTTTGGCTCTGTAGATGAGGACAGGGCCAGCCAGGGGGGCCGGCTGCTTGAAGGTGGCCCCGTTGAGCTCCCGCAGCACCGGGGTGCAGCCCTGCACTGTCCCTGTTGCCCGGTGTGGGGTGCCCTGCAGGGCCACCTGCAGCAAGCCACCGCTGCCATCGGGCTCGGAGGCCATGTCACCGTGGGTGGTCGTGACCTGCCAGAGAGATGTGGCCGCTCAGCGCCCAGGTCCTGCACGTGGCAGGGGGCAGGAAAGGGATGTCCTCACCACCCCAGGGGATGTCCCCCCAGCCCGAGAGAGGTGCATTAGCAGCCCCAGGAGGCGACCCCAGGCTCATGCTCCTTGGCAGGGAAGGACAGGGTCTGGGCATGCCAGGCTGTCGTGTGGACCCTGGGGTCTCCACGCACCTTCAGCCCAGCCTCCTGGGCCAGCAGCAGGGCGTTCACCAGGGTCACCTCCTTCTGTGCCCCTCCAACCAGCATGCCCGCAGCCACGGCGGGGGTCAAGTAGCTCCCAGCCTCCTGCAGGGGTGTCCCTGGGGTGCAGGGAGGAGGCAGGGAGTGGATGGGCCGGCAGCAGAGAGGGCAACCCCTTGCTGGAGCAGCCAGCTTGGGGGTGGTCCCTTCCACCCACCCATCCCTACTCCCATCCTCCCTTCCGTCCATGCACCCATCCATATACCCATCTGTACCCCTGCAGCCCCATCCTCTCACCATCCTCACCATCGTCCCACCTCACCATCCAACCACCCTCCCATCCATCCCCCCGCCCCCGGCCGCGCACCCATTCCTCCTCCCATCCGCCCAGCCCAGTGGGTCGCCACGCACCCCTGTGTGCTGCCCACCCATCAGGGTCCCCGTGCCCTGGCATGGGGCGCAGCCTGCCTGGCTCACCTAGGGTGCAGACCTGCACACTGCCCTGCGCTTGCTTGCCCACTGTGCGCAGCACTGTGCCCAGGGCCCTGGCCAGGGTGATCCAGGGCTTTGTCTGGGGTGCGAAAGCCTTGCTGAGAGCCTGCCCATTGACCTATGAGGAAGAGCAGGACATGTGATGGGAACCCACCAGCGAGCATGCAGGATCACTCCCAATGCACCCACACTTTACAGACAGGGAAACTGAGGCACAGGGGTGAGATGCCCAGCGGGGGAACTCACTGTGCCAGCCAGTCCCTTCCCCGTGGCCATGTCCACGATCTGCATGGCGATCTCCTTGCCGCAGCGGCTCTGCGCCTCCTGTGTGCTGGCACCCAGGTGCGGGCAGCAGATGACATTGGGATGGTTCACCAGGTCACGGTCCTTCGGGGGCTCCTGCCAACACAGCCCCATCCCACCATCAGCCCCTGGCACCCACCCGGGAGCCCGGGGGGGCGCATTTACACCCTCTTCCCTTGCAAGGAGGGGAGCTGCAGGGGGCTGTCCCTGGCTCCTTGGGGTTTGCTGGGCTGCCCTGGCCCGGCTTGGGCAGAGTTAAGGTGGTGCTGAGCCAAAACCAAGCTCAGGGGGTCCCTGCGGCCCCACTCACCTGTGTGAAGACGTCAAGGGCAGCCCCGCCACACTGCCCCGACCGCAGCGCTCGCAGCAGCGCACCCTCATCCACGATGCCGCCGCGGGCACAGTTCACCACCTGCACACCACGGCGGCATTTGGCGAAGGTGCTGTCATTCAGAAGCCCTGCGGAGGGAGGGAGCACCGTCAGCAGTGGGGGGCTGGCCCAGCTCCCCCCAAAACCCCCTGTGCCACTGCCTGCCCCGTACCCATGGTGGAGGGCAGCAGCGGCGTGTGCACCGTGATGAAGTCGCAGCGGGGCCAGATCTGCTCCAACGGCAGTTGCTCCACGCCGAAAGTGGCCGAGGCTTCGGGGGTGATGATGGGGTCATAGCCTATAGTCTGAGGCAGAGCGGGCGCTCGCTCCTGCAGCCTGGCACAGCGCTCATGGCCAGGCCCGGGGAGTCCATGCTCCCCATTGCTCCCCATCGTTCCTCCCTGCCTTGGCTCCTTACCTTCATGCCAAAAGCCTGCATGCGGGTGGCCACCTCCCTGCCGATGCGCCCCAGCCCCAGCACGCCCAGCGTCTTCCCGTTCAGCTCCATGCCCATGTACTAGGGTGCAAAGTGGACAGTGACTGAGCGTACCCCACACGGGCACCTGCCGCCCCATTCTGCCCGGGGTGCTGTGCCCGCCTCCTACCTTCTTACGGTCCCACTTGCCCTCCTTCATGGAGGCAGCTGCCTGCGGGATCTGCCTGGAAGGGGAAGCTGTGGTCAGCGCGGGGGCTGGGGGCCTTGGGACGCACATCTGTTCCCCCCCTCCCGCCCCGTGCTCACCTGGCCAAGCACAGGATCATCCCACAGGTGAGCTCGGCGGCACTGAGGCTGTTCCCAGTGGGTGTGCTGGGGATGGAGAGTGGTGTTACTGGTGTGTGTGTCCCCCAGGCTGATGGGGGCCTGCACCCCATGAGGATGGAGACCCGCAGGGGGGGTGCCATGCCATGGGTGGTGAGGACACCCCACTGAAGCCTCCCCGTCTCCCCAGGAGGGCAGGCAGGGGTGTCCCTATGCTCCTGTGCTCTTACTTCATGACCAGGACACCCTTCCTGGTGGCGGCCTCCACGTCGACGTTGTCCACGCCGGTGCCCGCTCTGCCCACCACCTGCAGCCTCTGCGCCGCCTCCAGCACGTCGGCCGTGACTTTGGTGGCTGAGCGGACGATGAGCCCATCGCAGTCCTGGGGGGGGGACGGGACAGGCACGGCAGGTGGGACCGGGGCCGCGGCCGGGACCGGCGGTCCCGGGGTGGTCCCAGGGGGGCAGCGGGTTGGGGACAGCCGCTGCCAGGGGCTGGGATCCGCCGTGCGAAACCGGCCGGGCTCTTGCATCAGACGGGAGGCGGGGACCGGCCACGCTGGGCGAGGGGGGTCCGCTGCCACCCGGGACAGCCGGACCCCAGCTGCACCCACCCGCGCCCCCCCCCCCAACCTCCTGTCCCACCCCACCCGTGGGTGCAGCCCCTCCGCGCCGCGCTCACCCGAATCTCCCGCAGCAGCTCCTCCTTGCTCAGGCCGGGCTTCTCCTGCACCCGGAGGCCGCCGGCCTGCAGGATCTCCCGGCAGCAGGGGTCCAGGCTGTCGCTGATCAGCACCTTCTGCAGCTTCCCCAGCGCCATGGCGGGGACGGGCCGGGACGGGACCGGCCGGGACGGGCCGGGGCTGGGCTGGGCGGGGCGGGGGTGCCGGCGCTCTCCGCACGCCGCCGGGAGGCTTCTGCCGCCCGCCCGCCGCGCTAAAAGGGCTGCGAGCGGGGCACGTTTTTCGGGCTCATTGGGTCCCGTCTCCATAATCCCACCTCCTTCCCTTCCCCTCCCCGCCCCAGCCCGCCCGAGCCCCCCCCCCCCCCGCCCCCCGGGGGGAGAGAGGAGGCGGAGGGGAGCGGGGCCAAGGCTGTGGCGCGGCCCCCAGCAGCCCCAGGGCAAGGGGGTGCCCCGGCAGGACCCCGCTGCCCCCGAGCCGGGGAGCCCCGGCGCGGGGGGGAGCGGGGGGCAGCGTGTTCCCGCCCCGCGGCCGTGCCTCAGTTTCCCCGCCCCGCACATCACGGCGCGGCGGGGCAGGAGGGGAGCGGTGCTGGCAGCCGCGGTGGTGCGGGAGGCTCCCCGCAAAGCTGGGGGTGCTGCCGGCAGGGGAGCAGCCCGGCCCCCCAGCCCATGGCAAGCCTGGCCACGTCCCCTCAGCTCGCCCAGGAATGGGGGCTCCCCCGGCCCCACAGCCCAGTGGTGAGGCGGTGCCGTGGCCCCTACCTGGCCCTGGCATTGCGCCCACCGTTGAGCAATGCCCCCGATAAGGGGCCTGGGGCATGGGGCCAGCCCTGGCCACCGGCTCCCAATGATGTGGGATGCACAGGAGCCGCCCAGCAAACACCCTCCGTGGGGCAAGAGCCACGTGGCTGCGTCCAGTGACCTTGTGGGGAAAAAAGTGCTGGCCCTCGAAAGGGGACGGTTTGGGGAACCCCATGGGGCCAGTCACAGCCCAGCATGAGGGATGGCAAGGGATGGAGGACATCCCCTTGCTCATGGGGGCAAAACCTCACAACACAGCTGGACCAGACAGACCCTGGGTTCTGCCCGGGGGGAGCCAAGGTCTGGCCCTTCCTTGCCCACTGCTTTCCATGCACTTCAGGTGGACAGCAGGGACGCAGCAATCCCGAGCCGGGTCCTGACAGGGCTGAGCCCTTCCCCAGGCTGCGTGTGCCCCAAGCAGCAGGGCTGGACCAAATTGCCCCATGTGAGACTGGGGGTGGCCCCAGAGGCTGTTAAACCCAGCAGAGCCCAGGTGATGGACTAGTGCTGCCAAGGTGTGAGAGCCCAGCGCTACGTACACCCTGGCACCACATACACCCTGGTGCTATGTACACCCTGGCACTACCTATACCCTGGTGCTACATACACTGCAGCCACAGCCAGGGAACAACCGTGACGCCAGAGGGGAGAAAGTCCAGGGCAGCCGACACAGGGTGAGAAAGGGGGTCAAGGACAGTGGCTGGAGAAATCTGCAGTGGGGTCCCAAAATGGTCCCTCGGGAGGGCTGTGTGACCCAGGGACAGGGCTCCCTCTTCACAGCCTTGCACGTGGCATGGGCTGGGGGCACCCACGCTGCAGGACATGCCATGGCTGGGACATGGTCCCGCAGCCCCACCAACCCTTAGCACAGCCCCACTACCAGCCCTGGCCTGCATTAACCATTAAGACCTTGCTCAAGGTGCCTGCTGACATTGTGTCTCAGCACCCTGCTCCCTGTGCTGGCACTGCCTGGGTTTGCCCAATGCCTCTGTACATCTCCGTAGCCCCTCTCCCACACGGCGCCTGTGGCCTGCTTGTGCGCAGGCCTCGCATGGCCAAGCCACTGCCACCGCGTCATATTTGCCGGCTTTTCCTGGCCGGTTGGTGCCCTCTCCTGGGGAGCGGTGCTGGAGGCATAGCAGCACGCTAGCACCCTGGCACCCTGTCCGTCACGGGGCAGTGTCTGGGATGCAGGGAGAGCTGGCGGGGTGGCAGTGCCAGCAGGCATGTCACCTTGCTCTCAGCCCTCCAAGGGAGCTGGCTGGAGAGACTTGAATCTGGTCCCTGCCTGTGCCCTGAGGAAGGGCCCCTCAGGCTGGCGGGGACCCCAAAGCTGCAGGGCTAGGGGGACGGGTGCCCAGGGTACATGGGCTGTGGCAGCCAATGAACTACTGGGATGGAGTCTGGGGGTTATGGGGACATGGCAATCCGCTATTAACCCCACTAACACTGGGGCCTGGATGGGCTCTGTTTGGGGGCGGGGGTGTGTGTGCCAGGGGACGGCTGGCCAAGGGGCTGTGGGTGCAGGACAGAGGATAGTGGTGGTGGTGGGGTCCCTACAGAGGGGATGGGACTGGGGGAGAGGGCAGGGGCAGCACTGGGACTGGGGTATCAAGCAGGGAAAGGAATTAGGAGGGTCAAAGGGGACCGTGTTTATTAGGGTCAGGATAGGGGGTGGCAAAGGAGAGGTAAGGGGGAGGGAGATTGGGGGTATTAGGTTGGGATGGTGGGTGTTAAAGGGGGATTGGGATGATGGTGGTGTCAAGGCAGATCGAGAGAGACAGGGGTGTCCCAGTGAAGGACTGGGATGTCAAAGAAGATTGAGGGTGTTGTGGGGCTGGAGGGGTACCCAGGGGCCTAATGGGGCTCTGGAGGTGACAAGGGGGGATTGGGGTGTCAGGTTGGGATGGAGGCAACCAAGGAAGACCAGGGTGGTAGGGGATGACAAGGAGGACTGGAGGTAACTGGGGTCTTAGGATGGATGGTTGGGAGTGCCATGGGTGATGTTGGCTAAATAGAGGTCTTTTGGAGTGACTGGGAAATTGGGGAGAGGATTGGGGGGTGAGGGAGGGATCAGGGATGATGCCTGGGGGACTGAAGGGTGGGGAAGGATTGAGGTTCAGCCCAGAGGGGCTGGGGGGAGTGGAGGGTTGGGGCAGGAGGTGTCTCTGTCAGTGGGGGCAGGCTGGCTGATGGATGGGGGGACTGGGGAGATGAAGGCAGGGGGAGAGAGGGGGGCACAGGGAGGGAGCAGGGAGGAGATGGAGAGAGGAAGGGAGGGAGCCGGAAAGGAAGGGTGGAGGGTCAGAGGGAGGGATGGTGAGAGGGAGGGAAGGATGGAGGGGAGCAGGGATGGAGGCAGGGAGGAGGAGGAGGAGGAGGAGGAAGAGAAGGAGGAGGAGGAGGGGATGCAGCGGCGGGCGGAGCCGGCCGGTGCCGCAGAGCCACCTCCCCGGAGCACGCTGGGGCGGCCCGGCAGCGCCCGCGGAGACCCGCCCGCTCGGCCCGGAGCCGCCCGGTGCCGCCGGTGCCCGGCGCGGTGCGGCAGTGCCCGGCCCGGAGCAGGATGCGAGCCCCGCGGCGAAGGTGAGGAGCGCGTCCGTGCGCGCGTGTGTCATCCGTGGGTGCGTGCGCCCGTGGGTGATGCGGGTCGGGATGTGTGTGTGCACTGGGCACGCGTGGGGGCTGCGTGTGCCCGGGACGCCCGTGGGGGCTGCGCGTGCCCACGCCGGGCTGTGGTGATGCCGTGGCAGGTCGAGGCCCAGATACCCACGGGCATCGGTGCGGGCGGGATGCGGGCGGGATGCCTGTCCTCAACCCCAACCCCTTGGGCCGTGGGTGTCCCCCGCCCTCTGCTGGGGCCCCGCGGGTTGGTGCTGCCGGCGGGGCTGTGGGGACACCCCGCTTCCAGCTGGGCTGTGGCTCACCGGGCCCTGCGTGGGGCAAGCCCGGGCTGTGCTGCCGGGCATCCAGGTGAGGGGTTTGGGGGAGCTACTGGTGCGGGAAGGGAACGGGGGATCCTTGTCCAGCACTGGGGGCACACCGGTGTTCGCTGCCCGGTGTGGGGAGGACCCGGGGATGCCAGGGCAGCATGTGCTGTGCCAAGCGAGAGGGCAGGGGCTGTGTTGTCCTGCGGGGCTGGGCTGGCACAGGGCTCTCTTTAGGGTGCCGGGCAGGTGGGGTTTGCTGGGAAGCGCTGGGCCAAGGGTGGCCCTATGGGAACAGCTGTGGTTCCGAGTGCCGGCGTGGGGAGCTTGCCTTGCCTCATCTCCCCAGCCCCGTTCGCATCCTCCCTGCTCTTCCCCTGGCTCTGCCCATCCCCAATTCCAGCCTGAGCCACCGGCCAGGCCATTTGTCCCGGCACCCAGCCAGGGCTGCTGGGCCCGGGAGCTGTGCCGGCTGCCACGCGTGCGGTGCAGCGCCGGGAGCCATCCTCGCCAGGAGTGTGGGTAACGCCGGCCCCCAGCTCCCCCCATACTGCTGCGCTCAATGGAGACCTTGTTGCCGTGCCCTGCGTGTGAGCAGGCAGCAGGCGGCCACACCGTGCGCCATGTGCAGTGCGCCATGCACCGTGTGCCGTGTGCCGTGCACCGTGTGCCGTGCACCCTCGCCCAGGCACACAGGCGGCCACCGCGGTTGTGGCTGGCTGTCCCCAGCTCCACCTCCCCTGTGGCGGCACTCAGCCCCTGCTGAATCATTTGTGCCGACGAGTTAGCAAGGAGCTGGGCTGTGCCGTGCTCGGCATCCCGGCCCCAGCACTGAGCCGCCACGCTCTCCCTGGCCTTGTCTGGGCCTCACCACGGACCCTCTGCCAGCCCGGACATGGTTGCTGGCACCTGGAGTGGCTGTAGCTGAGCAGAGGGCAGGGGGCTGCCATCCATCCCTCTGTCCATCCGTCTGTTTGTGGGAGGTGATCCAGCAGCAGGGAGAGGTGAGTTGCCATCAGTACACTGAGCAGTGCCAGGTGCTTTGGGAATGCTGTCCTGTGGGGTAGTGGCCACCCTCATGCAGCCCACGTGCTGTGGTCCTGGCAGCCACCCCTCTGCTCTCCCCTATCTCTGGCAGCACCCCAGAGTGCCGGTGCTGGCAAGCAGCTGTGGTGGCCCTGGTGTGATGCCATGGAGATGCTGTGAGTCAGCGGGTGCTCTGAATCAGGGCTGCGTGGCACCCCTCGTGCCAGGGCTTGGAGGTACACCAGGGGTGGGAAGTGCTGCCCAGTGGGTGGGGGGCCCTGGGGCTGTGCCCCCCTCTGGCTCTGCACCATGCTGGCGGCTCTGCTCCATGCCCCGGAGTGGCATGGCCGGCATGAAAGGGCTCTTGTCCTCCTACAGCTCCGGCAGCACTGCGGCAGCCTCCCCTTTGCAGCAAACAAATTCCCAGTGTTGGGCACACGGATGGGGAGGGGGGAGCCCCTGTCCAGCCCAGCTGGCCGTGGCAGAGCCTGGGACTCCTGCCGGCCCAGCGTCCCCATGGTCCAGCACAGTGGTCCTAGTCCTGGTGTTGGAGGGTGCTGGTCAGGCAGCTCAGCTTCAGGAAAGTAAGTGCTCTCCTTGCTCACCCGAGTCCACGGCCAACCAGTGCTGGGCTGGCCCTGCCTCCAGGTGGCCCTGAGGAGCCCCCATGGCACAGGAGCCACAGAGGTTGGCCACCCTCCTGTCTAGGTATCACCCCTCTGGTCCAGGTGTTGCATCTCCTCAGGTGTTGTGCTTCCTCTGATACTGCACCTCCTTGGGCTTTGCAGCCCCCAGCTATTGCACCTCCTTGGGTTTCGTACAGTGTCCCCATGGGTATTGTGCCTCTGGGTATCGTGCCTCCTCAGGTATCAGGCACTTGGCTGTCATGCCTCCTTGGTTGTCGTGTCTACAGGTGTTGTGCTTCTGGGTGTCATGCCTCCTTGGGTGTCATGCCTCCTTGGATGTCATGTCACTGGGTATTGTGCCTCTTTGGGTATTTTGTCTCCTGGGCTACCATGCTTTAGGATATCGTTCTGCTGGGCGCTGTGCTTTATTGGGTATTGTGCATCATTGTGCATCTTGAGTCTGGGTATCGTGGCTCCTCAGATGTTTTGCCTCTGGGCATCGCACCTCTGGGTATCATGTCTCCTGGGTATCTGTCTTTCTGGGGTGTCATGCCTCCAGAGATCACGCCTCTTGGGTATTGTGCCTCTGGGTATTGGGTCTCCTCAGGTGTCATGCCTTTGGGTATTGTACTTCTGGGTGTTGTGCTTCCTTGGGTGTCATGCCTCCAGGTACTGCACTTCTGGATACTGCACCTCCATGTACTGTGCCCAAGGGTACCGTGCCTCTGGGCATCGTGCTGGTTATGGTGCCTGGCAGGGTGCAGGGCTATGCCTGGCCAGTGCTGGTGTGTTTAAAGCCATCGTGCCTCAGTTTCCCCTCATGGCGGGTTGTTGGTGCAGGGGCTGTAACACCCTGCAGCTGCCTCCCCCTGCTCTCTCCCAGGCTTGGCAGTGCTGTGTCCCCTGCCCGCAAAGTGCCAATGTGGTGTCCCCAGCTCAGGGGGCACAGTCCCAGAGCCCCTGCCCATGGCCTGTGCTGTGGACCTGCTGGCCCTGCCCGGCTGCCGGGGCTCAATATCATGCATGTGGGCAGGGCACTGTGCCCATCGTGGTGCTGGGTGCTGGGGTCAAGTGCCCACTGCCCTACGCAGGACCCCATCAAAAAGCTGTCACACTGGGATTAGAAAATATATACTCAGATTTTTTTAAAGGAAAAAAACCTGTTTTTTTTTTAATTTGTGGGTTGTTGCTTTTTTTTTTCCTTTCTTTCTTTTAAATCGTGAAATGACTCATGCTTCCCTGCTGAAAATAAACCTGATTGTGTTTGCGGTGGGGAGCTGGTGAGCTGTGATAGCACAGAGGCAGGGGGCCCCTCAGAGAGCGGCTGGGGCCAGCCCTGCCTTAGGCAGCCCCTGCTCGCTGCCAGCACCCAGACCCCCTCCCTGGGGCCGTGGGGGGCTGCTGCGGGGGGGCTCAGGTGGCCTACCCGATCTGCTAATGGGACTAAAGTGCTCCTAAGGGGGCATTGCCATCTGCACGGCCCTGGGGGCCTTGTGTCTTTACACTTAGAGCAAATGTGTTCCCACTGCAGGAACACACACGGGCACCCCCACGTGTGCACGGACGCCACAGGGGTGCACCCCATACACACACCTCCCCCATGCACCGCCATGGATATACAGGGATTTTTCCTTGCCTGGAGATCACCCCCCACCCCAGACAGGCTTTTGCGTGACTGTTTGATGTCAGGAGCTCACCCCGCTGCCCTCCCCCAGTGCTGCGCCAGCTGCCCATGACCCCCCCGGGATGGGGGAGACGCAGCAGCCGCTGTGCAGCGGCTTTGGTAAAATCCCCTGCTGCCCTCCCTGGCCCCTCTGACACGGCAGCGGGGTGGTGCACAGGGGCCCTAGATGCTGGACCCCCAATGCCTTGTGTGATGCGGCCGTGTGCTCCTCTCCACAGGGACCCCTGCAGCGGCGACGGGCCGGCCGTGCTCCCCGGAGCTAGCCTCATGGCGGGTAAGAGACCCTGAGACACCCCCATACCCTGCATTCCCTGGCCCCGTGCCCTGCCAAGGGCGATGTGCACTGTGCATCCCCCCAGGGGACGGCCAGGGGCTTGTGGGGCCCCAAGGCATCCCGGTGTCCCTCCCGGTGACATCTTGGGGGCAGGCGGCGTGCGGAGCAGCTGCTTTGCTCCTCTGACTGCTGCTCGCCCTCGCTCCCTCCCAGCTTCCCAAGACGGGTCGTGGGGTGAGGGCGACGAGGACCCCGCGCCGGCCGAGCCGGGGGGGTCCCATGGGCCCCTGGATTCTCAGCCCCAGCCTGGCCCCTTGGTGCAGACGTGTCTCCTCCGGGACCTGGAGATGGGTCCCCTCGCCCAGACGCAGACCCTGCGGGACTTCGAGCAGGTGAGACCGTGGGGTGCTGGGACTCTCCCCTTGGCACCGCCAGGACCCCCCCCCCAGCGCTGCCGGGTGCTCGCAGGATAGGTGCCGGATCCCCCGGGTGCACCAGCGGGGTGCGGAGGGCAGGAGGGGGATGCGGGGCAGGCGGGGGTGGGACGGAGAGAGGGGGCTCAGCCCCCCCGGGGCGCCGCGCTCCCCCTCGCCGCCCTCCCGGCTGAGGCGCGGGGGCCGCCGGGGCTCGGGTTTCAGCACCCGCCCGTCCCCGCCGTCCCCGCTCCGGCGATTCCTCAAATAGCTCCGGGAGGCGGAAAAAAAAAAAAAAAAAAAAAAAAAAGGAAAGGGGCCGCGGCGGGGCCGGCGGGGCCGGCGGCGGGAGCTGCGGGCGGGCAGGGACCCGGGGCCGTGTCCCCAGCGGCGCCATGTGAGGGGTGCCGGGATGCGCCCCCCATGGAGCGCCGGCCATGGCTAATGGGTACCGCACGCTCTCCCAGCACCTCAACGACCTCAAGAAGGAGAATTTCAGCCTCAAGTTGCGCATCTACTTTCTGGAGGAGCGCGTCCAGCAGAAGGGCGAGGGCAGCCGGGACGATGTCTACCGGCGGGTGAGCGCCCGTGGGGGACGGGTGCCCGTGGGGGGTTCCTTCCCAATGCCCCCTCCCTCCTTTGCCAGGACAAGATGGGGCTTGGGGAGTGCAGCTGGTGGGGATGCCGGGGAGGGCATCGGGCATGGCACTGGGGCTGGGGAAGCTGCTGTGCAGGAGTTTGACCCTTGCTGCCTTTGACCAGAGCGGGGAGAGGGTCGGGGAGGGTGTCCCCAGGTCTGGGCAAGCACGGGGGGCATCCTACCCACCTGGCTCCCACCCTACAGAACATTGAGCTGAAGGTGGAGGTGGAGAGCCTGAAGCGGGAGCTGCAGGAGAAGCAACAAGCCCTGGACAACACATGGTGAGCGGGGCTGGCCGAGCCCTTCGCCCCGGGGTGGACATGGCACCCTGTCTGCGTGGGGACAGTGGAGATGGGGATTGTCTGCCTGCGCCCTGCCCGCAGCGGGCAGTGGAGGGTTTTGCAATGGGGCTGGAGGGGTTTGCAATGGGGCTGGAGGGGTTTGCAGTGGGGCTGGAGGGGTTTGCAATGGGGATGGGCACCCGCAGGGCTCCTCTTACAGCCCCAGCCCCAGCCAAAAATAAAGGGCAGCACCTGCTTGGTGGGGGAGGGCAGCGCCGTGCCCGGCATCTGTGGTGCGGGTGTCCCACAGTGGGGCACCGCTGGGCAGGGGGCTGGGCGCACAGCAGCTGGGGAGGCCCTGTTTTCGGGAGCGTGTGGGGACTGCTTTGGCTGTTCAGAGCCTGAGCATGACCTGGTGCTGCCGGAGGAACCGTGTCCCCAGGGCAGCAGTGTTTGGAGGTTACAGTACACCTTGTCCGGGGGTCCTGCAGAAACAGCACCCATGGCATGGGGGGACCTGGGCTGGGGGCACCCAGTGTGGCACAGCTTGCCCAGCCCAGCCGGTTTGGGGTGGGAGCTTTTGGAAAAGGAGGCCATGCCATGTCATGCCATGCCATGCCATGCCATGCTTCACCCTGCCAAGCCATGCTATGCTGTGCCATATGCTGTGCCATACTGTGCCATGTCATGTGCCATGCCATGCCATAGTGTGCTGTGCCACATTGTGCTACGCCGTACTGTGCTGTGCCATGTCATGCACCGTGCCATGCCATAGTGTGCTGTGCCACATTGTGCTACGCCGTACTGTGCTGTGTCATGCTGTGCCATGTCATGTGCCGTGCCATGCCATAGAGTGCTGTGCCACATTGTGCTATGCTGTACTGTGCTGTACCAGGCCATGCCATGCCATGCTATGCCATGCCATGCTGTGCTGTATCTGGCAGGGTGGCTGCGGAGAATCAGACGACCCGCAGTCAGGCAGCACTCCGGCAGCAGTATGAGGAGCGGCAGCGGGAGTCAGAGCACGTCTATGAGCTCCTGGAGAACAAGATCCAGCTCCTGCAGGAGGTGAGCCTGGGGGTGGTGGGGGTCACAGGGTGCCGGAGGCTGCTGCCTGGAGTCTCATCCTGCTGCTGCCCAGGAGGCCAGGCTAGCACGGAATGAGGCCGAGCAGGCCACGGCGCTGGCCAGAGCCGAGGCGGAGAGGTGCCAGGAACTGGCAGGGAAGCTAAAGGAAGCTGCGAGGACGAAGGAGGAAGACAGAAGTGATGATGGCTGCAGCGCCATGGCCCAGAGGTGGGTGCCCAGGACCCATCCCCTCTGTGCTGCCAGCCTGTGTCCTGTGCTGGTCCTTGGGGGCCACCAAGGGGCTGCTGCCATGCAGGGCTGGGATGCTGTGGGCATCCAGAGGGGTGGAAGGGTCACTCCCAAGAGGAGAGAGCTGGACTGGGGGTGGGGAGGACCATGCTGAACGTCCCCCACCCTTCCCTCCCTCACAGGAGGATTGAAGAGCTGACCCAAGAGCTGGCTGCCAGCAAACAGCTTGTGGAGACGCTGTCAGCCGAGAAGCACAACCTGCAGCAGCGCCTGGAGGAGCCCCTGGCTGTGGGGGGACAGGTGGGTGTACAGGCATGGGGGGACCCCAGCCCAGCACCCTGGGAGGAGCACACCCACCCAGGGCTCAGCTAGCAGTTGTCATCTTTGTCCCCTTCTGGGGCTGTGGCCAGAGCTGTGCCACATCCAGCCAGGCAGAGTCAGGTGTTTGCACGTCTGTGCCGCGGTGCTGGGGGGGACAGGGGGACCAGGAGGACCCGGTGGGAGGTGTCAGAGGAGAGGCCACCAGCCTGCGCAGTCCTTCTGCAGGTGTCAGTGCTGCCTGCACCCGTCTGTCGTTTAAATCCTGGGTCTTAAAATACCCCTGGCAGCCCGGCACAGTGCCAGGTGGGATTTCGGGGCTGCGAGGGATGAGAGCAGCATGTTCCTGGCAGCCACATGGCTCTGGCTATGCTGTGTCTTGGTGGCACAGCGTCGTCCCCAGCAGCCATGGGCCATCAGCGCGTGAGCTGCCCGCATGGTGGTCCCGCTGGGCGACCCTGGTGTGTGCTGGTGGCCTTGTGCTGTGGGGACATGCTGGGGCGCTGCCTGCAGGGGTTGGGCGCTGGGGCTGGGCACTGACACTGGCATTAGGACCGGGACGTGGCGCTGGCACTGGGGTGGGGACCTGGCGCCGGCCTGGGCGCTGGCACTGCGGGCAGGCGCTAACGGGGGGCGCTGACATGGGGGCTGGGCACTGGCATTGGGGCTGGCCCCCCGGCCCCGAGCTGCCGCTGTCCCCGGCACAGCGCCGTGCCACCCCCGCGTGTCCCCGGGGCGGGCGGTGGGCAGCCAGCGCGCACGCGCAATTTCCGGGCGTGGCGACTACAAATCCCGGCAGGCGCTGCGCTTGCCGCGCACGCGTGGCGCTGCCGTCCGCCGCCATCTTGAAATCTGAGCCACAAGCCGGGCGCTGCCGTGGCAGGAGCATCCTCGGCGGCGGCGGGGGGAGGCGGAGTGGCGGGGCCTGTGGGGCAGGGGGGCAGCCCGGGTGAGGGGCAGCCCCGGGGAAGGGAGGCAGTGAGGAGAGAGGGGGCAGCCTCGGAGCGGGGGGAGCAGTGAGGAGAGGGGGTCAGCGAAGGCCGGGGGGGGGGGCAGCCAAGGCCGGGGTGCAGCTCGGAGAGGGGGTCACCCCGGAGAGGGGGTCAGCCCTGGTGTGGTTGGGTTGAGATGTGAAGGAGATGTTGCAGGGTGGGATGTTTCTGTAGCACCAGGAGTCCCAGCGTGTCACCCTCCTAAAAAGGGGGGACTGGTGGGGTGAGAAGTGCCGGTGGGCTCAGGGCTTGAGGGAGCTGCACCCCGGGAGATGCACTGAGCGAGCAGGAGAGGCCTCAGGAAGGTCTCTTGAGAACCCCCAGCAGTAGGTTTGGGTGCTGGTCAGGAGGGAGGATGAAGGAAACCTGCCGAATCTGTGCCCGGGAGCTGTGTGGCAACCAGCGGAGATGGATCTTCCACACAGCGGCCAAGCTGAACCTTCAGGTGCTGCTCTCCCACGTCCTGGGCAGGGAGCTGTGCCGGGATGGCAAATCTGAGTTCGCTTGCAGCAAGTGTGCCTTCATGCTGGACCGCATCTACAGGTTCGACACCGTCATTGCGCGCATCGAAGCCCTCTCCATCGAGCGCCTGCAGAAACTGCTGCTGGAGAAAGACCGCCTCAAGTTCTGCATTGCAAGCATGTACCGCAGGAACAACGAAGACTCTAGTGCAGATGACAGAGCTGGGGATGGGACTGTGGACCTTTCTAATCTGCCTGATGTACGGTACGCTGCCCTCCTTCAGGAGGACTTTGCTTATTCTGGGTATGAATATTGGATGGATCAAGAAGATCACAGCTTGGAGGCACACAGCTGCCATGCTTCAGAGGGAGCAAGTAACCGCCCGCGGCGCTGCCGTGGCTGTGCTGCGCTACGGGTGGCCGATGCTGACTACGAAGCGATTTGCAAAGTGCCGCGAAAGGTGGCCAGAAGCATCTCCTGTGGGTTGTCCAGCCGGTGGTCGGCCAGCATGGGCAATGAGGAGTCGTCTGTGTGCGATGCAGCAGAGTCTGCCAGCGCCAGAGGGCCTGTGGATGGGGAAAGCATGGAGGAAGGCACACCTGCATCTTCTGTTGAGTCCCTGGACACGACTGTGGAGGCGAGCCCTCCGCAGCAGAAGGATGAAGATGCAGATAAGGGGGTGAAAGGGAATGGCAAATGTGATGATTTCTCAGATGACCGCATGACCCCAAACTCTTCGCTGAGTGGGAACAGGCTGGAGCTGGCACTCAGCCTGATCAAGGCTTTGGACTACAAACCCCTTCAAAGCCCCCGAGGCAGCAGGCTACCTATTCCTGTGAAGTCCAGCTTGCCCCCTCCCAAGCTCAGCCATGACTTGGCAGATGGCAGCGCTTCTGCTGGCTTAGTGTGTGCTGGTTCTGCCTTCCTGAATGCAGACAGAAAATCCTTTTCCAGAGCTCCTTTGGGTGTTTCCCTGGAAATTTCTGAACTGCAGGAGCTGTGGGACGACCTCTGTGAGGATTATATGCCGCTGCGGGTACAGGTAGAGGTCATTGTGCCGCTGTTCGATTGAGCAGCGTCTCTGCAGCCCGACACTGAGCCCACTAGGGATTCTTATGTGCTGAGATAATACAGATAGCCATGTGTCGCTGAACCCAGGGCTAAGAATAGGCAGCTCAGTCCTTTTTAGGTGTGCTGCCTCTCTCCTCTGCCATTCTCCTGTTGTCTGTTTCCTCCTTGTGTCCTCGGAAATCAACCTTCCCCCCCTCCATTAGCTCTCCGTGTGAGTGCAGCCTGCTAGATGGGTCTAAGCTCTTCACATGCTTTGTCGTTTTCCTGCTGAGGAAGCACCAGTTTCACTTCAGCTTTCTCTTTAAGAAGTCAGCGTGACTTTTACCCACAACGAAAGGGAGTGTTTTAAGCTTCTGGGCATGTGTTTTCCAACAAATGTGTTTTCTTTGTGCCTGGGTAATGGTTCAGCATCAGGAACGCCTGCCTCTGGAGCCCTGCCTCTGCAGATCAGGCCTCCAACCTGCCTAGCCTGCAGATCTGCACAGGGATCTGTGGTGCATGCCCTGAGGAAAAGGTGTTTTCCTTGCAGGTGGATTTGTGCCAGAGGATGACTTTAGGGTTGGTATTCTAGATAACTGGTTTATTTTCTGATCCTTTGAAAAGATTCATCAGTTAATGCTGAGAGGTGGTGAAAGCTCCTGCATTCACGGGACTTCTGGTGCTGTTCTTGATGGTAGTCCTCGTGTAGCTCTGGATTGCATCTGTTTTGCTGGCTTTAATGAAATCTTCATTAGTATGCAGTCAAAAAGCTGAACTTGTAACTCCTTTTCCACTTTCCTTAATGAATAGAAGGCCTCAGTCAGCTTCAATTCAGGAATATCCATGTCAGCCTAATTGCATTCCCATTAGCAGCCTTAGTGCTGTCTAATGCTCTAGGTAGCCTGGGGGATTAGAAAAATGCTTGTTTATTACTATGGCAACTGTGGCTGTGCTGAATTACACTTCCTATTCAGCCAGTGGTGCTTGCTGTCCCATCTGCTTGGGCGTTTCCCAGAGCTGTCTGCTTTTTCCATTAAAGCTTGCTCAAGAGATGCAGCAAGGCAGGAATGTAGAAAAAAATGGTTTTCATGTGGTGCGCAAAGGCATCATGCTGGCAGCGACTGACTGAAGATGTGAAGCAGGGCATTGCTGCTCCTGTAGTCTTGTGTTGCTTGCTACTGATTTTCACTGCTAGGGATATATTTACAGTACAAAAATAGGCTTTCTCTTAACAGAACTTGGCGCAATCAACGTGGCGTGTTTACGGCTTGGCTTTGTGTCACGAGTTGCCATCCTCATCCTGGAAACTGCTTTAGAGGATTTTCTCCAACCTCCAGCCTCTGCCATCTGTCCATCCCTGCCAGGAATTCATCCTGCAGGATATTTTACCGCCTCCTTCTTGCTGTGGCAGCAGCAGTTCTGGTCTTTGGTGCAGGGTCTGGCAGAAAGGGGAAAGTGCTTAATCATTTGCATGGCTGTAACAGCAAAAATGAGAAGTTGGATGCAGCTAGTAAGCGAAATGATTCTTGTATAAATGATTTGTCTTTCTCTTTGTACGACCAGCACTCTTTCTAAAAGTCAGGTACCGCTGTCCAGCAATTCATATGTGTAAATGCCTTTCTGGTAACATGAAAGGAATATATAGGATATGTAGGACCACAGTTTCTGTATTGCTTTTGGGAAGCTGCAGTTCTCCTTTAAATTTACTGCTGTAAGCTATGATGACAGAGAGATCTGGTGTCAGGGCACATGAACTCATAGGTACTGTCTTCTTGGGCATCCCCTTGAACTGACAATTCTTCCTCTTCATCACCACAGCCCCAGGAAAATGTCGCCAAACCCAGCCTTCGTCAGACGCGCTCTTGCAGCTGCCTGCGGTGCCGTGCCGTTGGCAAGGGACGCGTTGCCCTACTGACAGCCCGTCTTTTATCTGCTGCTCAGGGCAGATGGCTCTGTATGCTTAGATAATGCCGTGATTATTATTACTATTTCTTAAAGAAGTGTTCTGTCTAGGTTAGTGTATGCTGACATTGCTGGAGCTGTATTGAGGAGAGATTGTCAGTAAAATGCTGATGTAGGAAAAACCGCTGGGGAGCCATGCTCTTCCTTGTGTGACATGGCTGCGGGGAAACACAAGGGAGGAGGAGGTAGCTTGGACTTTGGACTCTGGAGCTGGCTCTGCCTTTCCCTTCCCTGCTCCCTAACTCTTCTCAGGCTTTTTGCTTATTTTTCTTTGGAATGTGCAAATTGTGAGGAAAGGTGTGATTTCCTTTTTTTTTTTTGTTCTCTGTTTTCTTTTCATCAACCTTATTTCAAAATAGCTGCTGTGTGGAGAGATTCCAGCAGCTCTCCCTGTCTGATCTGAAGCCTTCTGGCTGGGCAAATTTGAAATTACTTGCTGTGACTGTTTCAAGGTTTCACTAAAATCTTAACAAAACGTTGGGGTAAAGGGAAGCATTGCTTCTGTATGGAAGCTTCTCTATGTGAGAGGCAATGCACAGGCCTGGGGGAGCTCCCCTGCACTGCCTGCCTTTTACAGAGACCGCGTTTCTGTGGCTGCTGAAGATGAGGATTCAGTCTGACAGGGCTAATCGGAGCCGGCTGTTGTTCTCCCTGCGCTGTGCCGTCTGGAGCTGGTGCTCCTGTGTGCGCTCTGACAAGCTCTGCTGTGTTCTCATAGCCTCTGCGCTGCAACCCTGAGCTTGCCAGGGCTTCCAGTTAAAACAGACACCAGTACAATCGATCTCTTATCACTAGTGATATTCAGGAATACTTAATGAGTCCTCTGAGGGCTGGGGTGGGTGGCCAGGTTTGAATGCTGCTCTCAGGACTTAACAACTCACTAGGTGGGACATAGCAAAATAGTAAGAAGGGATGACAAGGGATTAGTGTGTGCTCAGCCAGCAGGGTCTGGCAGGCCATGTGTCAGAAAGTAGGCTGTTTCCATTCCCAATAAATGGGTATGTGTCATGAAAAAAAATCTCAGCTGTGGCACTGAATTTGCTACAGCTTGTGGAGCTGCAGGGAGTCGCACATGGTGTGGATGCTGGAGCGTGGCGAGCTGTGAAGGAAAGCCCAGAGAATCACAACTGGAGGGGTTTAGAGCTGGGGGGGACTGCTAGGTCATGACGGGAGGGTAGCTGGTGGGAAGGATTGAAGGTTGTGGGCGTGATTAAGGTGGAGAACAGGGGAAAGAAGAGTTTGGTTCGGTGCTGGCTTTGCTTTGAAGCTTTCTGAAGCTGCCAGCAGGGCACATGGGAAGGAGGAGGGGAGATTTCAGGGATGTGCCTTAGGTGTGGGGAGCAGATCCATCATCAGCCTGCAGATGGTGGTTAGAGCCAGACAAGCTGCTGGGTTCATGGTTACAGGAGTGAGGAGAGACAGAGAGCCCAACCAGAACATCGGGGCAGGTCAGGCAGAGAGGTTAAGGGAGACATGGGCAGCATGATGTTTCAGAGGCAGTTAAAAAAGCCTGGTGGGGCATATTTAAGCCCATGCTGCAAGGTTTCTGAGGGCTGACAGCTGAATAATGCAAGTCTTGAGCCATTTCTCTCCCTTTTTTCAGAATCTGCAGGATGAATGTCAGCAGCCAGCTCCAGGTGACCCTGCAGTGGGGGAGCATGTGTCCGATCTATGTGCTGCAGAGCTGCAGGGCAAAATCCAGCAATTTGAAGCTGCAAACAAGGTATTTCTTCATGAACAGCAAATTCAGTTCCTAGTGAGTCTGATGTAGTTAAGTATTGGAGGATGCCTCCTAGCCTGGTCAGAGGCAGGCATCTGCACCTCTGTTCCAGCAAGGGTGTGCACTGATGCGTGATTTTCAGTGCTGTTGTCTGCCAGCTTGAGTTAAAAGCATTTAACTTTTTCTGCAGCTGCACTGTGTAAAGTTTCCATATTTATTTTTGCAAACCATTATTTTGGAAGAACTTCCCACTTGCCTTTTGAGCCTTCCGGGAGCTGGTGAAGGAGAGATGCACAAGGCCATTTTCCTGTCTCTTGGATTTGCATGGGCTGAGACTGGTGCAGGAGAGGAGGGCACCCGCCTTTTGAGACAGCTGCCTTTTTTGCAAGCAGTAAGGCAGATCAGTGTAGAGGGGGGCTTATTTTTTTTGCTTATTTTGATTTAAAGGCTTTCTTAGGAAAGAAACACGCAGCAGCGTTGTCTTGAGGCAGATCAAATTTAACACATGTTGTGAGGGGTGGTTGTTCTTAGTTATGTTCTTGAACTGTAAGTTATACCCACTGGGAAAACAGAGGGATTAAGTGGGGAAGAAAACATTGGGATGGGATCTGTGTTTAAATCTGGGGACAGCTGTAAGCTATTGGAGCTGCCTGGACCATGAAGGTTGACAGGGAAATAAAGAAGCCCAAGGCCCAGTAAATGCAGTTGGAAGTGTTTAAACAGTTTAGGGGGTGTGCCTCTTAGAGAAGAGAGAACATAACAGGTGTGTAAACAAAAGGTGATCATGTGGTAGCACCTACTCCTTAAGAAATTAAGGCTTGAGTAAGTTCTGAAGAAGATGCGTATCATCCAAGATTAAAAATGCCAACAGGCAGCATGTTTAGAAATGCTAACAAGCAGTTGCTTAAATGCACAATGTGCACTGTGTCATGAATGTTATGGTGAAAGCAGAGAACTGTCCTAAAACTGTTTGAGTTGGTAGTCTCTTTAGGGTGAAAAAGTCTAAGGCAAAAGTTCCTCAGGTTGTAAACGAGCCACAGAGACTGGTGAGATGTTCCCCTTTGCTTTGCAGCTGTGCTGTTGGCATACTGGCACTGGCTAGACTGTTGTGCTGAAGCCAGAACTTGAGGTTAAATAAGCTGCTGATCAGATCAAACAGAGAATTGCCTAGACCAGCAGTTGCTGCAAGAGTGCCTGGGTGGTCGAAGGAGACAGCAAGAGAGGGGCTGGAAGATTGTAAAGGGACAGCTGTAACACTCTGGAGGACCTCAGAAGCAAATGGGACAGTTTTTAGAATGTGTGGCTTCTCCATGTTGATTTTTTTTTTCCCCACATCTCTTAGGAGGTTTTTAGGCTGAAGCAGCCTTTTTACTCTTACGGGAACAGAAACAAATGATAGAAACTTGGAAGGCTGCTGGTCAGTCCAAACAAGACTCTCCTGGCATATGTGGGAGGCAGTACGATGTGCGAACCCAAGCCTAGAACCTCTGCCCTGCACGTGGGGGCTGCATTGGAGGGACCAGAAGCACTGGAACAGTCCTGTGGAGGGACTAAAGGCTTTGTATTTACTCACCAGTCTCCACCCAGCTCAAACAGTATTTACAGACTCTAGAGGGAGCCATGTTGATCTTGATCTGGTGAACAGCTGGGGCTGTTTAGACTTAAGGAGTGGAGGGAGTCCTAAGGGTGTTTATGTAGAGCATTAGGCAGGATTTAAAAAAACAATATATTTCTGTCTTCAGTTGTTACAGGAAAAGCTGGATGAATTGAATTTTGAATTAAAATCTGTCCAAGAAACGTCACAGAGGCAAGATCGTACAATCCAGAGTCTGAATGAGGCCCTGAAGAGCAAAGAGAGTAAGGTAATAGTTTTGGGTGGACAGGGTAGTGCTCACCAAAAGAGGAAAGTGTGCTAGCCCTGTAGGCAGTGACTGAAAAGGAACACTTAAGCCATTGCTGAATCTCCTTAAATTATTTCTTGTGAAGCTCTTACTTTCATGTGATGCTGACATGTGTCATAATCCATGCCAGAGGCTTGGGATGGGAGGGTTTGTGCTTGGTTTGCCAATGACTGGGCTTCCTGTCCTTTGACTTGTAGACAGAAGAGCTGTACCGTATCATTGAAGGGCAGAATGAGACAATGGCCAAGCTGCGGGACATGTTACACAGAAGCCACCTGGGACAGTTGCAGGTATGTCCCTGAAAAGCCTCAAGTACATCAGGTTTCATTCTGAAGGGATCCCTCTTGTGAAGTGAATCTTTGAGTTTCTCTGCTTCCCATTCTTTTTAGATGTCAGAGAGCCCACTCTCATCCCAGGAGCAGCAAATGTCGCTGCTAGACCTTCAGAACGTGCTTTTCTGCACCAAGCTGGAGGTGCGGAAACTGAAAAGAGCTCAGCGCCAGAAAGAGCATCAACTGGCTGAAGCCAGGAGAGCAACCCAACTCGTAGAGACCATGGTGCATGAGGAAGAGCAGCAGAAAGAGGCAACCTGGAAACACAACCAGGTATGACAAGCACTTAGCCTGGAATTCTTTGGGCTCACGTGACTTAAGCAGCACTGATGTAGTCAGTACTCTGCTCTCATTCATCATTTCTGCGTACACCAGTCTGGGCACACTTGTCTAACCCCTTGTCACATGCGGCAGGGAAAATTCTCCAGCCTCCTTAGCTTCATATCTGAGGATTTAGAATCAGCAAAGACGCTTGATAGTGGGTATGCTGTCACTTGTACATCTTTGGCTGGTGCAAGTGTCCCATCTCTTCTTGTAGTGTTACGAAGTTAATGTCTGCTGCTGCACAGGTTAGCTGTGATTGACTGTAAAGCTCTGCCTGTGGGCAGAGCAAGGGGTTTAGATGGATGGATACCCTGGGAAATGAAATAAATTCAAACTTCATCACCATGGAAGTGTGCTTTGAGGTGTGGAAGCTGTAGTATTGCAGAGCATTTTTGGCTGTTTCCACAACCCTTGTTGCTCTTGGCTTCTTCAGATTGGTCTGTTTACAGGTCTGATGAGGACTGACTGCCAAGCTATGTGCTTTTCCCTTGCAGGAGCTGCGTGCTGTGGTACAGCAGCTGCAGGCAGAGCTGCAGGACAAGGCTCAGCAGCTCCAGACTGTGGAGTGGGAGAAATGCTGTGAGCTGCAGGCCCAGGAGCAGAGAATTCAGCGTTTGAGTCAGCATTTGGCTCGCAAGGAACAGCTTCTGCAGGTGAGATGCAGAAAGATTCAAGTTGAATGTAACTAGCCAGGGCCCCTGCTCGTCCTTTGGTATTTGGCAATGCAAAATTCAGTCTGTAGCTTTCATGCATGCCCTTCAAAGAAGGGAAGGAAAGAGATGCTTCTAGACTCCCAAGATGAGGAAGAAGGCACTGGTATCAGAGTATCTCAGCCCACAGCAATGCCTGGTGAGCCCTGGCAGGCACTAGTCAATCAGCCCCAGGTGCTGGGACACTGCAACCCTTTAATGTGGGGGGTAGAGCAAGTGTAGGGTGGAGGTAGTTAGCCCTGATTCTCCTGAGCTGCTCTCTGGTGGGTTTCTGAACTGACAGTTGTGTGTGTGTGACCTTTAGGAAACGAGGGAGCTTCTGCAATGCCAGCAAAGCTTGGACAAGAGCCCTGCAGCCATGAATGCCATGTTGGAGAAACTGCAGCAGCGAGTCAGTGACAGGGATGCTGCCCTGGAGGTGAGCACAGTCTGTTGGTGTTGTCTCAGTTTCCCTGAGGCTCATCCTTTGGGCTACCATCAGCAGTGCAGTCCCAGGCTGACCCCAGGGGTGACCGTGTCTTCTACATGCTCTTCATGGCTCAGCCTTCCAGATGAGTCCTCTGAAGGGAAGAGCTGAGGTGCCCCACAAAACAAGTGGTGGGCTGCAAGAGCCCTACTACCCCATTCTAAGTAATCACCCCCTCTCACCCTAGCGAGCAGTAGATGAGAAGTTCTGTGCCCTGGAGAAGAAGGAGCAAGAGCTGCAACAACTCCATCTCTCAATAAGGGAGCATGGAAGTGACCTGGAGAGACTGCGAAATGTACTATCCAGCAACGAGGCCACCATTCATGTGAGTGCTTCTTACCTGCGCATGTGGAGTCCAGCCTGGCTGTGGTGTGGTGCTAGACAAACCTTCCTGTGAATGCTCTGGTTGTTGCTGGGGAGAGTGGCTACAGGGTGTTGGCCTTCCTCTGGCCCTGTGTGCAGGGTTTCTGGGTCTCTCATGTTTCTGGGCTGGGTGTAAAGGTGAGTGTGGTGTCTGGAGAGGACAAGGGTGGATCTGTGTGACTCCACTAGCAGGAGAGACTGGTATTTCCAGTTCTGCTTAATTCTGTCCTTGGTTGAGCTGCTTCTGTTGTGGTCCCCAGAGCCTGGAGAGTCTCCTGAAAGCCAAAACCCTGGAACTAGAGCAGATATTGGCAACCTGCCAAAACCTCCGTTGGCTCAAGGAGGAGATCGAGGCCAAATCCTGCAGCAGACAGAAGGAGCAGGAGGGGATCATCCAGCAGCTGCAGACTTGTCTGCATGACAGGAACAAGGAAGTGGAGGTAAGGCCTTAGCTTGGCTTCCTGAGCATTCAGCCAGTTTGTCTGCAGTGAGAGTGGGCCCAAACCAGAGCCTCCTGGCTGCCTGCGTCTGAGGAGGGCACTTGAACCTGTGCCAGATGCTTTGGAAGCTGGCTGCTTTTGGCACCCGTAAATACCTGTGCTTGCTGAGACACTGGTGTCTCAGCTACACCCAGGCTGAAGAGCTGTTCCTTCCTGAACAGCTTGCAGTCTGATGGTAACAATGTCTTGTTGTCTCTCACTTCCTCCCCCTTGTTCAGGAGCTTACAGCAACTCTGCTGTGCAAGCTGGGCCCAGGGCAGAGTGAGGTAGCAGAGGAGCTGTGTCTGCGTCTCCAGCACAAGGAGAAAATGCTGCAGGATCTCCTCAGTGACAGGGACCATCAGACCATGGAGCATGATGCTGAAATCCGGGAGCTGCTGCAGGCTGTGAGCACCAAGGAGCAGAACAGCAGAGTGAGTTGTCTGCAGTGCTGTAGTGGGGGAGGCTGGGGTGGATGGCTCTGCCTTGCATTAAGCAAATGGAAGCTGCCCTCTGGCTGCGGTTGATGTAGCCTGATGGAGCTGCCAAGTGTTCCAAGAACCACATGAGATGCCATGAGCTGTTTCTAGGTTGGTCTCAACCCATCACATGGGAGCAGTTATGAAGCAGCAGCTCTTGCAGCAGTGTTCAGGTGTCAGGTCCCTGTCATTAAGTGTACTAGGCAGGGCTTTTGTGTGTGTGTGGGGGGGAAGGAGGTGCAGATCCTACTACATATCCGTGCTCCTAGGCTTGGGGCAGCAGAGGGGCCATGGGTGTTACCAGACCAGAAAGGAAGACTGTTCTGAGCTGTTTCTTGTGTGGTGCATAAGTCTGAGGAAGCTCTGGTCATTGCCCCTTAACTTGCACATTATTCAAACTAGTGCGTGGTCCTGGATGTGTAAATGCCACTTAGAGCCACAGTTCCCACTCTGCCTACTCTTGCACACTGGGCACAGTTCAGTGTTACCCAAGATACTTACATTGAGTTTCCTTTCGTAAAAAGGGGGCTAAAAGGCCAAACACTGTCTCTTCCTCTTTGTCTGCCCTCTGTCTTTCTCCCCTCCTGAACAGGGTGTGAGAAACTGAGGAGCTTGTTCCTCTGTAGACAGAAATGCTGAGCCTTTCTGCAGCTGTCTGGCAAGCAGAGATGGGAGGGCTGCAGTGGAGTCGTCATGAGTGGCCAGGAGCAGTAGCTCCCAGGCTGGTTTGCAGATCACTTCTTTTCTTGAGTGACAGATAAATATTGAGATGGCTTCCCTTAGTCTGTAGGGAAAGTGAGGGACAGGAATCCTACCCCTGATCACAGCCCTGCCTTTGCCTGTTTTTCCTGCTCAATCAGATGGCTGCTGAGAAGATGGCACACGCTTTGGCTGAAAGGAGCTGTGAGTTGCAACTGCTACGCCAGCATCTGTTGGGGAAGGAGCCTGTTGTGACCAAGTTGGCTGGTGCCAGGCTGTTGAAGCAGGACAAACAGCCCATACAAGTAAGAACTGTGTACTGTGTTTCTCTGCCTGTGGGTCGGGGCTCTGGAGAGAACTGACTGCAACAGGAGGAAATGGGAGAGAGGGGAGTGCCACAGAGAATGATAGAAATGAAAGTGAGATTAGGGAAGAGACTTCCTATAGGAGGAAGAGAAGAAACTGAGGAGCAGAAATGCTGCCTAGATGTTCTGATCTTGATTCCACCAGCCTTTGTCACTCAGTGTCTCCTTGCATTTTGATCAGGCAGTGTTTGAGTCCTTAGGGCACGTGAGAATATGAAAGAAATCCACCCTCTGACCTTCCAGCGTTGACCCAGTCCTTCCTTGGGCTGGGCTGCCTCTCTGTATTGTAATCCCCTCCCTGACATTGTCACATTCTGGAGGGGACAAGAGTTAATTTTAGGTTCCACTAATTCTTGGCAGAGCCTACTGGCTGTTTGCTGTCTCTTCCACAATTGGAGTTGGTATTTTTAAAGCAGCTTTGCTAAAAACCCCTTTGAGGTTGAATACAACTCTGGGGCTACATATGCCACGCTCCTGCTTGAGCAGCTGTTAATGGTTTATTGGTGAGCTGACATGTTGAACGTTTTTAGGCAGCTGTAAACAGGTTGCTCATTTCTATTCTCAGGATCAAAGTGAGCTCTAGAGACTTCCAGGGATGCATATATGGGCCAAGCTCTGTTTTTTCCTTCCTGCATGGTCCCTCTGGGCCACATCCTTGGATGAAGATGTAGGTCTTTGTAGAGTTCCAGTTGAAAGATGGGTTTGCTGTAGTTGAGTGAAACCTGTTTAATCCTTACTATGAGGACACTTACTGCCAGCAGCCTCCTAGTGCCAAATGACACAAGGCTAGAGCCCTGTTGCCCACGCATACAGCTTCTAGGTTGGGCACAATACACTCATCCCTGCTGCCTGGCTAGATCCCCTTCCTTGATTTCTCACATTTCAGCACATTAACAAAGCATCCAGCAGTTTTGCTGCAATCCTGGTGCTCTGGGGAAGCTGTGAGTGCTAGGTTCCCCATAAAGGTACAAACCTGGAGGCTTTATGTTTTCAGGAAATACTGCAAAGACCTTGTGGAGCTACAGCCATTGCCGGACACCCACAGGGGGACAGCAGCTGCAGGACAGAGGGAGGTGAGTGTGGTGACATCTTCTTTCAAGGTCCCCAAACATTGCCAGGGCTTTTTGCTGTGGGGAAAACATGGTTACATGAGAAACTGTGAGAGAGAAAAGAGCTTTGAGCAAGAGTGAGTATTTTGAAATAAAGCTGTGCCTCCTCTTTGGGTGATGGTTCAGGGATGTCTGGGCGATGGGAGTATGGGAAAGAAAAAGGCTGCTGTCGGGTTTGAGATGAGGTGCTTCCACTGAAGAGTCGATACTGTCCAGTGAAGGGTTTTTGACTTTATGGTTCAAGCTGGGCTGAGACAAGTGCAACTGGTTTGGGTTTAATCTTGGGGCCAGGGCACCTGAACTTTGCCAGGGGTGGGACAGCAGGCCTGGGATGTTGCTTGTTGTCTTGGGCTGCTGTTTAAGGATCAAGCAGGGAAGAAGAGTCTTTACTAAGAGGCAGTGTGGTGGGGAGTGCAAGCATTGCGGACCTATCTTGCCAAAGAGGGATTCTGTCTAAGCCTGGGGTCAGAGGGTGCAGCTGACACACGGTAACCCTGCAGTAACCAAGCTGTCTTTGCAGTTACGACATCAGTGGCAGAACTGGAGAAGGATCTTGTTAATGCCAAAGAGGAGCTGGAACTAATGGCAAAGAAAGAAAGGGAAAGCAGGGTGAGCTTATGATGGAGCCTGTGCCTGTGCTGATCTGCTTACAGGAGACCATTGGGCTCACTGGAGGTTTTGGACCACCCTATTGTGAGGGTACCCCCAGTGAGAGAAATGGGACAGCAGCTTGCAATGGGGTTTTGGCTTGCTGAATTTTTTCATGGACTTCTCTTCCCTCCCTAGCGGGAGATTACTGCTCTCCAGTCTGTCATGGCCACGCAGGAGGAAGAGCTGCAGGTGCAGGCCTCAGATATAGAGTCCTTAACCAGGACCATCCAGATCAAAGAGGACCTCATCAAGGTGAGATGATGTGCTGTGCTGGGTCGGTTCCACCTGGGAAGGTTGCAAACGAGTCTGTTCTTTCCCCACGTCCTGTACCTCATGCTTGCTCACTCACACTGAGTAGCAAGACATAGAAACCAAGCTGCAGGCTTTCTGTGGTAGCCACAAGTGGGTACTCTCCGCTAAGGAGCGAGGGGCCTCTTCAGAATAATGTGGCTGGCTGGCTGTGGGTGGTATTTCTGCTGGTTTGCCCACAGCCCTCTGTGTTACTTTGGCCAGAAGGCAAAGGCCCCAAACCCCCAGAGTGGCATTATTTGGCTTTTTGCTCGTTGTGTACCAAACACCCTTCTTTGAGAGTCTTTTAATCAAAGTGCATTGTGTCCCTCTTCAGTTCCTGCTCCAGGCTGTTGTCTGTGCCTAATATACACTGTGTGCTTTGGCATTTCTTTCTTAGGAGACCTAGGTCTTTCCAAACACTGGAAACTTTTGGCAGTTGTGTTCCAGGGAGGATTATGAAGGTCTAGCTGTCCTTGTTATTGATTCCTTCTCACTGAGCCCTCCTGCTCTTGATTTTCAGGATCTGCAGATGCAGCTGGTGGATCCTGAAGAAATTCCAGCCATAGAAAGGCTGACGCAAGAAGTGCTGATGCTTCGGGAGAAAGTGGCCGTAGCAGAGTCACAAGGACAAGAGGCTACTGGAAACAGAAGGCAGCAGGTAGTGTGCCATGCGGGGCAACCTTGGATGTGTTTATATTTCCGCTGGTGCTAAGTTATGAGGCTTTCTTTTTAGTCTTTGGATATGTTGAGATATGCTTGTTCTTGGAAGCTGGCTATGTACACTAGGGAGGATACAAAGAAGGAGAGGATTGGTTCCCTTTAGCGCTTGTCTCAAGGGCAGAGTCTTTTGGGAGTCCAGGGGTGACACTGATCAGGTTGATCACTTGGACACAAGCAAGAGGGGAAGGGGAAGCCCCTGTTTCTCTGGGGCAGCCAGAAGCCTCCTTCGATTTCTGTCTCTAAGTGTTGTATCTTATCTGTCTCTCCAACCAGTTGTTACTGATGCTGGAAGGGCTGGTGGCAGAAAGGAATCGGTTAAATGAGGCTCTCCAGGCAGAGAGGCAGCTCTATGGCAGCCTGGTGAAGTTTCACACGCACCCAGACAGGTAAGTTGAGGCTGCCTTGGCTCTGTGCTGCCCTGCTCCACTGCTGGGGCAGGCATGGGTAGTCCAGTGGAGCAATTCCTGAAGCAGTGATTGTTCTGCAATTCTGAGAGCCTTCAGTGGGAAAGAGGGAGTCTGGGCAAAGAATCAGACAAATGTGGCTGTGGGAGTCCAGATTTTAGGCTGCCCCCTTCCCCTGAAGAGGCTGCAGTGGCCAGCTTTAAACACTACGTAGACTCCCCCCATTGCCACATCTTGTTCAGGCCCTGGGATTTCCATCTCTGTTCCCTTCCCTTATCCCTTCCTGGCTCAGCTTCCCACCCACACTTGGCCAACTTTCAGAGGCTGCTGTCAAATTCCCAACCAACTGTTGGGTTGATAAAGATCTATCTAGGTGCTTATCCAGGCGGTTGTCCCGCAGCGCAGTATGGCTGGCATTTTCTGTCCTCCGCACTAATCCCCTGCCCTTCATGGGGCTGCAGCCTCTGGGATATTTGAGCTACCTGATAGCAAGGGAGCACATAAGTGGAGTGCTTGGGTAAGTACTGAAGAACAGCTGTGACTAGGAGTTTCCTACCATGGGCTGGAGCCTTTTTTGGGGATGGCTGCACTCTAAGGAGGTTTAGAGGTGAGGCAAGAGGTGGCTGAGCTGCCTGGGGAGCATGCAGAGTCTGTGCTTGACAGTCCCGGATGGAGGGGCCAATTTGGTGTGCACTTGCTGCAGCCTGTCTAACCCTCTTCCCTTTTGTGCGGCATGTCTGCTTAGCGCTGCAAGAGACCACACTCTGCAGGTGGAGCTGGAGGGGGTCCAGGAGCTCCGGGGACAGCTGGAAGAAGCTCTTGGAAGAAGCTTGGAGCGTTTAAGCAGGCTGGAGACGCAGGGCGCCATAGGAGGTGGGGAACAGGAGCGTGTGAGAGTCCTACCCCAGCATGCCTTCTGAGCACTGACGCTCGCCCGCCTGCCACGGAAGCGGTTCACTAACTGAGCGAGCCTGTCTCACTGACTCTGGGAGGGTTGCTTTGGTACTTAGTAATGGTACGATAGAACTGGTGCAGAGCTTTTTTTGCTGTTTTATTTTTGAGCTGCTTGGAAACGGTGATCAGTGCAATCCACCTGTGTCTTGTGTGTGTTCCTGTCTGACCCACCCTGGTGGCCACTGATGTATTTGCACATTCAAATCATTCCATTTTAGTTGATTTCCCTCATCTCCCTTCTCCTGCCATCCCCATGGGCCAAATAAAGATTCCCTTTCTCTGAAGGAAACACCAAATGTTCTCTATCATCTCCCAGGTACATGAGTGTGAGTTTTTGCATTCCCTCACTGCTTCTTACCCAGTGACATTTCCCTCTTGGGTTGATGGTGGCTGGCCCAAAAGGAGAAGCGGTATATGGAAAAGTGGGTTCCAGAGCCAAAGAATTAGAGAAGGGACACAAGACCCAGTGCCACCTCCTGAGGCTCTTACACAAGTCTTCAATGTAGAACCAATGATTCATTTTATGCTTACACCAGATCCTACTCCAGTATTGATGATTTTACTGACTTTCTTCCCCCTTCTCCCTCCCCTGCCCCCAGTTGTAAGTTCTCAGCCTGGCTTGTGAGTGCCTTCAAGGGAGAGCTTCCTCCTCTTTTTGACAGATGGTTTGGGGTGACCGAGACCTGTCCCTGCTCCCAGGGTCTGGGCTGGGTCTTCTCCCTCCCTTGTATGTGCACATTTCAGGCTCCACGCGCCCCTTGGGCAATGGGCAGAGCCCTATTTCTGCTTTGCTGGGGACAGTCACACTTGTCATTGCTGCATACCTTTTTCTAGGGCATCTTTTACTTTCTCTGGGAGTGTTGGGACTGGCATGTAGCTGAAAAACAATAGCAACAGCTTTCTGACGACCAGCGTTTCCCATGCACAGCGGTCTATGGATCAGCTGTCTTGTACTCGATCACTTCCCAAGGTGTCAGGAGCAAATTTTGTATCTCTACCTGTTTCTGCTTGCTGAGGGAGTTGAACTAGGAGCAGGTGGAGCAGAAGAGCTCTGTCTTGCTGGGCTGCGCCACCTGGACCTGTGACTGCTCTGCTGCACATCTCCTTGTGACTGTTTCACATGGCACCCCCTTGCACCCGTGCTGCGCTCTCCTCTTCCCTGCCACAGACAGGGAGAGGAGGCAGCACAGCTCTCCCTTCACAGGCAGCAGGTCAGCACTACTCCTCTGGGTCCACAGCTAGCTGTGTGGCGAGTTCAGCAGTTCTCGTGTGGCCTGAAGGGGCACAGTTGGTGGCTGCTGGTCAGCTCTGGTACTTTTTTATCTTTTCCTTTCTTGTGTTTCCTCTCATTCCCTTCCTCTCACTTCTCTGTGTAGCACCATCTTCTCTTTCTCCTTCTGCCTCTCACTTTGTAGGAGCCTTTGTGTCCCTGTCATCTTTCCACCTTTCTTCCTCCATTCTGGCTCTGATACCTGCCTGCCTCCCTGGTCCCTCAGGTGCTGTGGAGCCCAGGCCCCAGCACAGCCTCGTTGGTGTGGCACAAGGGAAGTCTTGGCTGGCGCTCTGGCAGCTCCCATCTCTTTTTGTGTGTGTGTTTAGCTGCAGATCTGTCCTTGGCCTCTGATAGCATCACTGCTGTAAAGTGCCCCATAGGGGAGCATTATCCTAAGCTGAGGTGTCCCAACCTTTCCGCTCTGTTCTTTAGGGCCTCCTTTCATCCCTGATATCCTTGTCTGTGCACTCCTCTGCCTTACAGGAGGACCAGCCTGAGCATCCCATGCCTGAAAGCACCCTCTGTCAAACTGTGCAGAGCTTTGTGCTGTCTCATAGCTCTTTGTGGAGGTCTTTCCTTCCTCTTTCAATTTCCCTGGGGATCTTTATTCCCTTCCCTTGTTCCCAGCAGTGCGTGAAGACTTCCAGCACAGCTAATGCACCTGGGTTTCCTGTGCCTGTGGTCCACGTACAATTTTCAAGCCATGCAACTAATTCTCTTTCCCTTCAGGCTAGGTGTGAAAGAGAGTCGCCTGTGAAAAACAGTGCTGGGCTTGCATCTCTTGTCTCCTTTTGCTGGTAACACACAGAGAGCTGAACCGCCTCTGTCCCTCTGAATTTGCACCCTGGTGTGTTCCTGCTGCAATGAAGGGTTCAAGCACTTGGTGAACAGCAGCCTGGGCACAATCTGCCCCACGTCCAGGCTTTTCTGCTCCACCAGCACCACCTTTCCCAGTTTTGGTGGGTTTTTTTCCTTGAAATTTGTGCTCCCTTTTTCTGCCCCAGTCCTGGAGCGCTGGGAGCTGTGCGGAGCTGTCCACGAGGGTGAGAAATGGGGTGCTATGTCCTGGCGCAAGAAGTGGTTCTCCCATGTCCCTAGACCAGCTGTGCTGGCTGTGAGCCACCCTGCCTGCCCAGCTTGAGACCCCTGTGCACGTGGCCCTCAGCCCTCCCAGCAAAGCCTGCAGCTGAGGGTCTATGTCCCGTCACGCTTTGGGGCCTTGCAGCCATCGAGATGTAGCCCTGGATGGTTTGTTGCCTGGCAGGCTGTGTCCCTGGGGGCTCACAGGGCTGTGCTTTGGCTATGCTGAATGCCACCCATGGGAGCTGCTTCACTGGGGTGCTGCTGCCGCTTCCAGCTGCCTCTAAGCCTTTTGCTCCCAGAACAGTGCTGCTCTGTGATGGTTGCCCTTGCTCTGTGGGCCACGGCTGCTTCTGTGAATGGGCTCCACCATGCAGGGTGATGTCTGCACAGGCTGGACAGTGAGGTGCCCCTGATTTTTGCAACCTCCTGACAGTTGCATGTCACAAGTGGGTCTCCCGAGTGTGCTGCCATCACACTGCACACATGCACCTGCCCTGCTGCGAGGGGTGCTCCTGGCTGGTCTTTGGCTCCCTCTCCCAGGAGCCATATCCTTCCCTGTTGGCTTCTCCTTCATCAGTGATGTTTGGCCTCTCTCCTGCCAAGATTTCTCCATGTTCCTCTGCTCTGTGTTCAGCCTTGCCTGAGAGCTCCAGCCCTGATGGTGATGGGTTTGGCCACGGGCAAAGCAGCTACATCTCCTGCAGGGCACAGGCAGCTGCAAAACCTGTCCCTGCACAGCCCCAGGGGCTCTCCTCTCCCTTGGGAGAAGAGGGATTGGGGGTACATCCATGTCCCAGCCCAGGTAGTCTGAGCCTAAGCAGAGCAGGCGGGGCCTTGCAGCTGGGTGGGAGGAAAGCTGCCCAGGCAAGGGGTGCAAGTCCTCACCTGGGGCTCTGTGCCAAGGGACCAGGAGCAGAGCTGCGTGCGAGCAGAAAAGCGTGCCCCCAGCTCAGCTCTGTGGGGCAGGGTGGGCCCCAGCCCCCTGTGCGCTGTGGTATGGGACGCAAGTGTCCCTTTAGCTCTGCTGCAGCTCTTCAAGGCCAGCGAGGGGCTTGCAAAGAGCCCAGTGCCACAAGTGACAGCAGGGCTTGGGTGATGTGGGCAGGGTAGCTGTTATTGCTGTCCCTGAGCTGCCCCTGCCTGGGCAGGTTATCGTGGGGGGTGCAACTCCACACTTGTGCCAGGCTGGGGCAGTGCCAGCACCAGCGAGGCTTCCTGCCCCAGCACGTGCTGCTGCTGCTGGCTGTTACTTGTGAAGTGGCATGTATGCATGGGTGTTGGGGCAGCAAGCCTAAGGTGGTGTGAAGGCAGAGATGTGGATAGGGCAGGTACCCTTGCTGGGGTGCCGTCCCTGGGGCTGCAGGCAGCTGGGACTGTCCCATCCCTTGGTGCAGGGCCAGTAGAGGGTGCTGGTTTGGAGCTTCAGCATGCAGAGAGGGGGTGGCAGGGCACAGGGACAGCGGGGAGACCTGAGTCCTGCTGGGAGTGCCCTAGCACCAGGCATGTATGGGAGGCACCTGCCACGAGGGGGTGGCCCACAGTGGCCATAAGCATCACCAGGGAGGAGGGGACAGAGGCAGCGCTGCCATTGGCACTGCTTTGAGTGCCTTGTTGTGCTATGCTGTCCCCTAGATCAGGCCACAGCCGTAGATGTTGATGATGCCAGCACCAACTTCACTGACAGCATCAAGGATGAGGCAGCCCACGTCGTGGCAACCCAGCACGTGAGTCAGGGCAGCATGGCACCTGGAACAGGGGTGGCAGAGTTGGGTACTGCACCACTGCCAGACCGTGTCCTAGCCCCTTCCAGAATGTCCGTGTCACACTCTGTCTTTGTCCCTCTAGAGCAGCCCCTGGGCCCCTAAGGAAAGCAGGGGCACTGAGAGGGCCCTGATGGGGAGCATGGCACCCACCATGGCGGAGCGGGAGCTGCGGGCGGAAGAGGAGCTGCAGGAGCTGAAGGCACAGCTGGAGGAAGCCGGCTTCTCCTCCGTCTCCCATATCAGGTAAGAGCCCTGGGACATGGGAGCTGGTGGCAGCTCAAGGAGTCATCCTGCGTCTTTGCCGCTGCCTGCCCTTCACAGTGCCATGTGCCCCCAGGAAGGCAATGCTGAGCCTGTGCCTGGAGAATGCAGAGCTGAAGGAGCGGATGGGCGAAGCCACATCGCTGCTGGAGAGTGGGGAGCAGGAGGAGGCTGGGCCAGGTCCCCCCCTGGCCCCTGAGCCCCGCAGGCTGCAGCGGAAGAGCCGCAGCACCCTCGGGGACTGCCCGGCTGGTGGCAGTGGTGATGGCCAGGGGGTCCTGGCAGAGAGGGGAGCTGTGCCTGCCAAACGCCCGGCACTGGAGGCACGAACCCAGGGTGATGTGCCCAAGAGACCCTGCCCTGGCACCCCGAGTGGAGGGCACGGGAGCCACGTAAGTGTCCTGGGCACAAGGGAACTGGGATGGGGATGGTGGTGGTGATGAAGGTGGGGAGCTCACAGCCCATCTCCTCTCTGGCAGGCAGAACGCACAGCCCCCAGTGGGGCCTGGCCAGGGCTGGGTGCAGAACTGTGCTCCCAAGTGGCGCAGGGCCAAAGGCAGTGCCAGGAGCTGCAGGACAAGCTTGCCGCCTCGGAGGCCATGGTGCGGGCACAAGCCGAGCAGCTGGAGAAGTACCACGTCCTGCTCCGTGAGTTAAAACCCTGGGTGGGATGGGGGGTCCATGCTGAGCCTGATGTGCCCTGTACATGGCACTGTATATGGGGCAGGGATGGTGAATCCTGCCTGGCGGGGGGCCCTGAGCCGACAGAACTGCTTGGCAGGTGAACCCCACGCCCAGCAGCTCAGCAAGCAAGTGCAGGTAGACTTCCAGGACCTGGGCTATGAGACGTGTGGGCGAAGTGAGACCGAGGCTGACCGGGATGAGACCACCAGCCCTGGTAAGGAGAGCCAGTGACTCCAGGAATCCCTGTGTCTTGTCCACCCAGCATGGAAAAGTGACGCTGTGCCCTGTCCCCTCTGCAGAGTGTGAGGAGCCAGATGTATTCAGTGAGCCCAGCCTGGGTGGGGACCTGGGGTCCCCATGCCGGCCAGGGATGCCCAGGGTGGGCAAGGCTGCCCGGAAAGCCGTGGCACCAGCAGATGTGAGGGCCCTGCATCAGCACATCCAGGACCTCAAGGCACAGCTGCTCAACGCCAACAAGGTGATCCAGAGCCTGCAGCGCCGTGCCCGCTCCGTCTCTGTCACCAGTGGCTATGCCTCAGGAGCCGAGCGGCCCCTCCCAGGTCCCACAGCCCTGGCCTCCCCAGCCCACAGCCTCACCGATGAGGATGAGGGCTGGCAGTCGGACAGCCACAGCACCCTCTGCCCGCCTGCCCTGCGGGCACACCGTGACCTGCAGCACCTGGTGCACCGTGTTGCCCTCCTCGAAGCACAGCTCCCTGCAGCCAAGTCTGGCGGGGTTTTGCCCAAGGAGCTGCAATCTGCCACCTGGCCAGGGTATGACTCTGGGGATTGGGGTTAGACGGGGGGGCTACGGAGGTCTCCAGGAGTTGACCAAGGTGGTGGCTTCTCATTGCATGCTTTCCCTGCAGCCGGGCTCCCGGGGTGTTTGCACAGCGGGGCAGACAGTGCACAGACTCCCCCATTGCACCCCATTCCCTGCCACACTCTCCATGGGGGTCTGGCAGCCCTGTGGACACCCAGCTTGCTGTTTCCTCCTTAGGAAATACGACTCACTGATCCAAGCACAGGCTCGGGAGCTCTCCCACCTACGCCAGATGCTGCGGGAGGGCCGCGGGGCGAGCCGCAGTCTGGCCCAGCACCTGCGTGATGCCCTGCGGTCCTTCGAGGAGCTCCTCCGTGGCACCGATATCGACTATTATCTGGGCCAGGGCTTTCGGGAGCAGCTGGCGCAGGGCAGGCAGCTGGCCGAGAGGCTCACCGACAAGCTGGGCACCAGTAAGTTCTTCTGGGGGGGAGGACACTGGGGCTGGGCATTGTGGGGCATGGCGGGCTGGGAAGGGATGCTTTGATGGATGCTGCGAAGGGCTGTTGCTCTTCAAACACCTTGTGCTGTATGGGCTACCCGCTTAAAGCTGGACTGTCCAGCTATGGCTCTGTTTGGGGACTGGTAGCCTGGGGCATGGGGACACTGACTGGTTCCTCTCTGGTTTGTTTTTTCAGGAGATCGACAAGATGTGGAGGATAAAACCAGCCATGAAATCCTGGCACTGAGGTACCTGTTCCCAGGGAGGGTTTGGGGGACCTGCTCTGCCTGGGCACCCTGGGGGCTATTGCTGCTCGTGGGGAGGGTGAGGGTCTGGGGTGCCCTCAGGATCTCTGCTCCAGGTGGACATCCTGTGGCTGCCTCTTCTCTGGGGATGGGGAGCCTCAGGCTTGGGCTGGGCACCCCATGGCTCCAGGCAGCCTTGCAGTGCAGGTGGGATGCAACGTGTGGGGTGCCGTGCTGGAGCGTGCATAGCACAGCAGGGAAGGGCTATGGGGTGGGGGTCACCCTGCCCTGCCAGCCTTGATGATGGGCTGGCCATCTCCGCAGGCTCAGCCAGGAGCTCCAGGAGAAGGATGTGGTGATCAAGAGCCTGGAGGCAAAGCTGCAGGAGCACTGCGAGTCCCCAGGCGGCAGCCGCCCGCCCTCTGAGTCATCCCGCTCTGCCACCAGTGCTTCCCTCCTATCGGAGGGACTGGAGCCCTGCTCTGATGGGGACGTGGCCAGCGAGTGCAGCCAGTGCCACGAGGAGCCCGCCCGACTTGCAGGTACCACAGAGAGCCTGGGGGCCACAACCGTGGGCTGGGGACATGCAGCCCCTCTGTAGCTTGTGGGTCCCTGCAGCAGTAGGTGCCCGTCAGGCCTGGGCAGGGACTGCCTGCGGAGCACCATGGCCCGGTGCCAGCCTAAGCACAGAGCACCTGGGGCTGTAGGGGATTGTCTTGAGAAGTCCTGCTATGGTACCACAGCCCTGCAAGGCTGGGACCTGACTGGCCCCGTGTAGGCTGTCCTAGCCTGCAGTGCCTCTGGACACGGAGTCTTGGCTGCACAGGGCATGCCAGGGTCTGCAGTGGCCCTGGGGAGGAGGGGTCCCCACCAGGCTGAGCCAGAGCCACGCTAATATCTTTCTCCGTCTGTCTCTCCTGTCTCTAGGCCTTCACTTTGACTCCTTGTCCAAATCTGTTAGTGCCCCCCTGCCTGGGCTGTCCTCCTTCCTGCCTGCTGGGCCTCCCCCTCCTGTGCGCCCCCCGCTCCTGGGCTGCTGCGGGACCCCCATTTGCTCCCTGGCTGAGGCGCAGCAGGAACTGCAGGTGCTCCGGAGGCAGCTGGGAGAAAGTGAGCGTGTGCCTCTGGCATGGGCTTGGTCCTGCCTGCCCTGCGTGCTCTGCTGTGCCATGCTGTGCTGTGCCGTACCGTGCTGCATGGCCCCCCGCCCTCTCTGACCTGTGTGTCCTGCCCTGGCCCTCCTCCTGCTACCTGGGGCTACTGCTTCGAGTTTGGGTCCCATCACTTTGGCTTGGGGGACGATGAGGACATGTGGCTGTCGTGTAGAGAGGACTTGGTGGGTGGGATGGACACAGCCTGAGGCAGTACTAGCCCTTGGTGTGGGCACTTGCACGTCCTAGGGCCTCTGGGAAAGGGATAGTTTGGTTAATTGTTGTGTAGGAGTAGGGCTGAGAACCTCCAAGTCATGTCATGTAATCAGCAACCCCTGGGAGAGCCTCCACTCTTCAGGGAGAACGGGTATGACCAGGACAGGAGGTCAATGATGGGGGATCACCACAGGGGGACATGGGGCTGCACTGTTGGGCAGAGCAAGAAGGGGGTAAAAAGCACATGGTGTGAGTGTGTTATCCCCATTCTTCCTCCCTGCTCATTGCCCTCCTCCTCTTCACTGTTTTGCCCTGTGTGTGCAGGTGTGACACTGCCCGTGGCACCAGCAAAGCCCGCAGCCCCACTGGGCCCCTTCGGAGAGGGCAGCAAAGCCCCAGCATCGCTCTGCCAACACAGCACGCTGCAGAGCCTCGCTGAGATCCCTGGGACCACCAAGACCCATCCCCTCTGGGACATACCCCATCCTGGGCAGCCGCTTTACGGGGCCCTGCCATCGGGGTATCCCTCCAGCCAGAAGCTAACAGGTAAGGTTCAAGCTGGAGAGCATGGGGGCATCCCGGCTGGGCGTGGGGGAACAGGGAGGAGACCCGGCACCAGAATGGCTGCAGGACATGGGGGACATGGCTCTGGTAAGGGGCGCGATAGTGAGGATGGCATGGAGCAGGTGCCACAGCCACCTCCCCCCGAGTCGTCTTCTCGGCTGTGGCAGGGGCAGACCTGCTGGAGGAGCACTTGGTGGAGATCCGCAGCCTGCGCCAGCGCCTCGAGGAGTCCATCTGCACCAACGACCGGCTCCGGGAGCAGCTCGAACACCGCCTGGCCTCCACCGGCAAGGCCAGCGGTATGGGTGCTGTGTGGGGGCCGGGGCTGCTGGGGAGCCCTGCGCTCTGGGTGTGGGGGGGCAGCCTTTGCACACCCCATTGCACGGTGAGGGCACTCACCCTGTGCATGGTGGGGCATCATGAGAGAGACTCAGCACCAGTCCCTCCTTTGCAGGATTGCCCAGTGACGCCTATGCCCATGGGCCGGAGCCAGGGCTGCAGCTGAGTGGGGAGAACCAAGCTCTGCGCGTGGACAACCGGTCCCTGCGGCTCCAGCGTGACCACCTCTCCCAAGGTAGGGCCAGGCCACCAGCATCCCGGGTCTGAGTGCCAGAGGGCACTGACTGAGTGGGGTGGCAGTGACACCTCCATGCTCTCCATCCCCAGAGCTGGCGCGGGTGCAGGAGGCGCTCCTGGCTGCCTGCTCCCGGGCGCGGGAGGCTGAAGCAGAACTGGGCCAGAGGCGTGGGGAGCAGCGGAGGCTGGCGGAGGAGCTCGCCGAGCGCCAAGAAAATGTCCAGCAGCTCCGAGATGAGCGGCGCTCTCTTCAGGAGGACAACAACAGGTAAGGTTTGGGGCATTGTGGCCTTGGGGCCAGCAGGGCTGGGTGGTGTGGCTAGCTCTGGACCCATGTGTCACTCCTCCGCAGGCTGCAGCACATGGTGACTCTCCTGCAGCAGCAGTGTGAGGAGCAACGCCTGCTCCTGCAGACCCTGCGTGCAGAGCTGCATGTCTACGAGAGCCTCCCCGGCCCCTCCGCTGAGACCCGGGCAGGTATGGGACCTGCACCCAGCCCCCCCCGACCCTGCCACCAGCCCCAGGTCTTCTGCCCAGCTCCTGGTCTTGAGGTGCCTGGCACCTCTGCAACCCTTGGGCGGTCCCAAACACTTCTATTGTGGCAGCAGGAGGGACATGGTGGCCCTGCAGGCAGGCAGCAGGGGAGGGAGGGCCCCTCAGCCACCCCAGGCATGGAGCCGTGGCTGTCCATAGGGCTCAGACACTTCTTGTTCCAGGTTGCTTCCCATCTCCTCCAGTGCGGGATGTTGGCACGAGCTCAGCAGCTCCCTGTTTCTCCCCACTGCCCTCTGACACGTTGGTGACCCGGCGGCTAGACGGTGGGTACAGGAGCCTGCCCACATGTGTGGCTTAAGCCTGACACACTCATGGAACCACCCTTGCTGAGCAGGGCCAGAGAGCCCAGGGCAGAGCCAAGCCCCTGGGATGGCATGGGCAGGGCCGCTGGGGGAGCGCAGTCGTCCTCACCCTGCCCTGCTTGTCCCACAGAGCCACGTGGGGCAGACCCACCAGTGAGGAAGAGTGAGGGCCCAACGGGGACTCACGTTGTTGGCTGCCTGGACACCTACCGGGCCCTGGAGCAGCACATCCTGGAGGGAAAGGCGCTGGCCTGCGAGCTGATGTGTCTCACGCGCCCGGCGCTTGGGCTGCCCAACTGCCCACTCCCAGGAAAGGAGGTAAAGCGTGGGCAGGACGGGGCTGGCGGCGGCTGGGGGACGGACCCCGCTCTGTGGACCGTGCATAAAGTGGCTCCTGAGCCCAGTATCAGCCCCAAGCCTTGCAGGGGTGGCAAGAGGCAGGTAGTGTCCAGCCTGGGGGCTGCTGCCGGCACTGCCCTGCAGTATTGGGCTGGGCACGGCGAGTCCCCAGGAGCAGCGGGATGCAGGTGCCCTAGCAGCACCCGCTCCTGCACCCTTCTCCCACAGGCCCTGGGGTGGGCGGGCGCGGGGCACCTCTGGGGCAGTGCCACCACCCTGCACCACATCCTGGAGGAGTGTGCCTCTCTCCTCTCCGCCTTCTGGAGCACCGTGCTGCCTGTCAGCCCTGCCCAGCAGCAGGGCAAGGTAAGCACCAGGCTGGGGACTGGCAGGGCAGCCAGCCTGGATGTTCGCTCCCACCGGGCTGGGGGCTGGCACGGCAGCGAGCCTGGATGCTCGCTCCCCACTCATTGCGCTCGTCTCGTCCCAGGAGCAGGCGCTACAGGGTGAGATCGCGGCGCTGCGGGCCCAGCTCTCCGAGAGGGAGGATGCTTTGCAGAGCACGGCCGAGCGGCTGCGCAGCACAGCCCAGCTCAAGGACAGCATGGAGCAGTTCATTGTGAGCCAGCGTACGTGGCCCAGGTGGCATCCTGCCGTGGGGCGGCACAGCCAAGCTGGCCTGGTCCCCATCAGCCCGGGGTAGCTCCACAGCACAGGGACCTCACTGACCCCATCTCTCCTTCCCTCACAGTGACCAGGACCCACAACGTGCTGCGCAAGGCCAGGACGAACCTGGAGGTGAGTTTGCCCTGGCAGCCAACACAGGATAGGGGTGGGTGCCCCCACCCTGGTGAGCCCTGATGCCCTGGGGATGGGCACAGGTGGCAGACACCCCGTGCTCTCCTGGCAGAGTGGTGGCTGACAGAGGGTGCTGAGGGGCCAGCCTGGGGGACATAGGGACCCATTTTCTTTAGCTGTCCCCAGTGTCCGTGTCCCCAGGGCACAGCAGTCCTCTGGCGCAGGCCTGCCCTGGCATTGCCCCCCCCCCCCTTATTGCCATGTGTGCTCTCTCACCAGGTGAAGGCCCAGCAGGTCCTGCCCGTCGCCTGAGCCCTAGGCAGGGCAGGGAGTGATGCCCCCAGCTGCAGAACAGCCTGCTGGCTGCCAAGCCGTGCCATGCCAGAAAGCTGGAGCGGACCCTCTCCCTGCTCCAGGGATGGCTGGAGTAGACAGGGGTCTGGGGTGCCCAGTGCTACACAGTTGGTGGGTGTGGGCTGCTGTGGTGGTCGCATGCCCTCCACCCACCTTTGCTTGGCATCGCCAAGCTGCTGGCTTGGGCTTTCATAGAATCATAGAAGGTTTCGGGTTGGAAGGGACCCCTAGAGGTCATCTAATCCAACCC
>BOSO01000531.1:294935-331452 GCA_018403395.1 Gorsachius goisagi
ATCTTTCCTGTAGGCCCCCTTTAGGTACTGAAAGGCCGCCCCATGCTTCAGCACTCGCCCTCTTCCACCCATGGTGCTTAAAGGGGGGCGTCACAGCCCGCCGCACTGAGCACCTCTCACCCTGGGACCTGGTCCCATTTGTAACCCTGCTGCGTACCTGTCCCTGCTTGTGGATGTATGTGTGTGTATATACATATATATATATATATATAGCTAGAGGTATCGGAGCTGCGTTTTGGGGGGTCCTTGGGCATGTCAGGGCCCCAGCACGGGAGGAAGACGTAAGAAATGCCGTGCTCTGTTCAGAGGCTGAAGAGTCCCCAATAAAGGTTTCCTTTGGGTTGTGGTGTTTCCGGCATGCCCGTCCCTGCAGCTGTGCACGGCCCTCCCCGAGCCTCCCCCAGCACAGGGTGCCACAAGCACCAGCTGGCCCCAAGGGGTGGCTCTCACCCCACCCTAGCACCCCAAGGGCAGCTCTGTGCCCCGCCGGGCGCTCCCTTCCCTTCCCTCACTGTCCTAGAGCCCCCCGCCAACATCAGGCCAGCAGCACTGAGAATAATAAATACTGTAATAAATAGAGAAAATGCTGTCACATGGCACTGCTCCGGCAGCAGGCGGTGTAGCCGGGGTCCTGGGGTACCTGCCCTGCTCCACTCTCCCCAGGCCCCCTCCAGCATGGGTGTGCGCGGGTGACCCTCTGGCTGCGATGGTCAGCCCTGCCCCACAGACACGCTCCATGGTGGGGACGGGGCAGGCATTCAGTCCTCGACGGTGTTGTCCCGGTGGCAGGTAAGCGTGGCTGTGTCCCGCTGTACCCTCCCTCCCCCTGGCTCGATGCTGAACCTGGCAGAGGGCTGGGGCTGCAGCCAGGGCCGAGAGCCCTCCCTGAAGCTGGGGAGAACAAGGAGGGGTGGCAGCCCCACACTCCAGGGTGTGGTACCGGGTGTAGGCTGTGGTGTCCCAGAGCCCCTAGGGATCAAGGTGGCCTTGGAGGCTCATCACCAGGACAGCACATAAACCTTCAGCAGGTAGGACACGTTCCTGGAGGCCTGGGCTGGGGGCAGTGCCAGGACTGCCTCAGGGCCCTTGCAGGCTGGAGAAGACGGGTAGGGTGAAGCCCTTCCGTGTTGGGCGCGAGGAAAGGCTATTCTGGTGAGCAGCAAACAAAGTGGCTCCAGAGGCTCACGGAAGCCAAGGGGTGCTGTAGGTGGGCGGAAACCAAGGGTGAAATCAAACCACACCAGTAGGATGGGACAGTGTCACAGGCCCCAGCAGCCTTGGGCTCATTGCCGGGGCCTGTGTCCCTGCCAGGTTTGAGGCTGGAGCCAGTGGCCAGTTCTCACACAGTCCCGTGGCCCAGTGTGTGCAGACAAAGCGGCGTTTTGTGTCCTGTGGGGGGGGCCGGCGAGCCCCTGGCTCAGATGGGTTTGTAGAGCAGCGTGGTGACGTACTTCTTCTTGTAGCGGTGCGTGGCGCTGAGCACCATCACGCCATCCTACGAGAGGCACAGCGTCAGCGGGAGCGGGTGGGAGAGCAGGAGCTGGGCACCCCCAAGGCAGCCGTTGGAAAGAGGGCTCTGGCGGCTCAGGGAGCAGCCCCAGCCCATTCCTGCTGTCCTGAGCCTCACAGCCAGTGAGATACATCCAACACCCACAACAGGGAGCCAGGGTGGAGCGAGGGAAGGGTCTGGTGCACAACAGGAGAGCCCAGGGCTACCCAGCTCTGCCACACTGTGGGGAGGCAGCCACAGGGAACTGGGGGCTGCAAGGAGACCATGGCCTACATCCCTATGCGTGCCACACTTCACCGGGCAGCTGAGCTGCCCTTGTGTGGGTCTTCCCATCCCTGCATCACTGTCTCCACCCCCTAGCTGCCTCACCCAGCGGCCTCCCAGGACCTGCCCTTACCTTGATGGAGAGTGCGTAGAGGTGATTGAGCATGACGTGGTTGGGTTCGGGCAGCAGTGCTGGGTCACACTAGGACAAGCAGAGTGTCACAGGGGAACAGCAGAGCCCTGACCCCCCGGCCCCAGCCGTCTCAGGGAGCTGCCATCTCAGGCAATCTGAGCTGCTGGTGTCTCTGGCTGTTCTGAACAGGATCAGAGTTCAGCTAAGCACCAGGCAGAGCAAGGGGCCAAACCAGCATGGTTAATGGGAAAAGTGATGCTTTTCCCAGAAAATACCAAGGGCCAGGCCCCCAGTCAAGGGGAGACCAGATGCCCTGCAGACAGGACTTCCCTTCCAACCCCAGTAGCTCTCCATATGCTGGCAGTGTGAGGGTACCCACCGAGATATTGGTGTCCTTGTTGAGGATGACCTGGAGAAGGTGAGGCGGGAGGATGGGTGGGGATTTGAAGCGCTCCTCGGGCCGGTATACATACATCTCTTGGCCGTAAGGACCAGGTGGTGAGCTTGATAAGTCTAAAGAGAAGAGATGGGAGGAGACATGAAATGGCTAAAGCAGGACAAGCGAGCACAGAGCAGCTCCCAAGACGCTGAGAAGGATGCAGCAGGGTCTTTCAGGCAGAAACATCTTCCATGAGCCATGGACACGTATCCTACAGCAACAGCTCAGCCTTTTCACAGCAGAATAAGCAGCCAGGCGAGCCCTGGGCATTTCCAAGCAGGGCTGTAAGCTGGTACATGCACTGACACAACACAAGTACCCTGTGGGATCCACCCCAAGACCCCTGCACACGGCTCTCAGCACAGCTGGGTCTCTCTCCCTGTAGCAAGCAGCCAGCTTGCCCCAGAGCTGTACCCTTTGCAGCACGCCCACATGCTCTTGGTGCTGCAGGACTGCCTGACAAGGAGGCCCCAGAAAGGGCAGATGGGAAGTCCAGACTGAGCAGCTGCTCAGATGGGAAGTCCAGATGAGCAGCTGCTCAGCCCATGTGAGGGACCACAGGAACTTGTGGTCACCAGAAGCTGTACTGGCCGTACCTCCCAGCCACAGCTGACCTGTTTTGGAACTGCCAGCACCTGGAAGGGGTCCACCTCCCTGTAGCTCCTGCTGCTTGCTGGCTTCTTTCCAGCAAAGTATCTCCTGCCCAGGTTGGACAAGGACATGGAGCTGAGGCTCTATCTGAGATGGGGTTTGCACCAGGGACAGCAGGCTGCACACAGAGTGCCCTGGACTGAAACACAACTAAGCTACCTTGCCAACATTACACACCGAACCAGCACTGCTGGTGTCTGCGTGGTAACCTAACCTGCCGCTGTAACACAAGCAGAGAGGGAGGTTTCTGATGTGCTAGCACTAGTACAAATTACCTTGGCGTGAAAACGAAGAGCGGCTGCTGAAAATAACCTGGATCCTGCTCTTGCCTAGCTTGTACCCCAGATCAGATGACTTACAGTTGAGCAGACAGAAAGGGGTGATGTTCCCGGCGTTCACCAGTCTGAAATGGCTGCCTCAGCTGCGCACAGGCGCTGACCCTGCTCTGGGATGGTGCTAGCACAGAACAAGTTACACCACCACAGCCGCCCCATGGAGACAAGGCCTCAGCTGTGGGCTGCTGAGGACACGCTGCCAAACACTACTCTTCCCAGATGCAGGCCCACACCTCTGCTCGAGTGGGTCTGTTCACCCCCAGGGCAGCAAGTCTCAGAGCAGAGGAGGTGGAAAATAGCACATGCAAAGCTGTAATGCCACAAAAACTCACCCCGACCTGAGGTTTCTGAGCTCTCCAGGGAATCCACCTTCAAAGCATCGAACACCTCGAAGTCAGACTTTTTGACGTGAATCAGGTTGTTAATCGTCCCCATCTGGCTGGTGACCACAGGCTGGAGAGAACTGAGGTAAGAGTCTTCCTTTGTTCACCTCCAATCGAAGCACACACGATGCTTCCTAGTTCCTCCCAGCCCAAGCTGTCTTTGCTGTGCCATTAACTCAGAGCACAGGTGGCTGGTGTCTAGCTCTGCTCTGTGCTTGCAGGTCTCTGCTGTTTACCCTCTTTTCATCCTCCTGTTTTCATCCACCATCCTGCTACATGCCGATGGGTAAGTGTCCTCTCCTTCCCATGCTGCTACCGCGTGATTCAGTTTGGAGGAGAACCTGCAAGTGAGTGCGGACCCCATGGCCCATCTTCCCACGCAGCCAATTCTGAATGGGGCTTAAGGCCTTCTGGTGTTTCCCTGCCCCTCGGTACCTCCCTGACACTCCCCCATATAGCATGTCTTAAGCCCAGAGGAACCAGCCTCTGAAAGGACTCATGGGATGGAGGTGCCCCTTTCATTCTGGCAGATACCTTCTGTTCTTCCTGTTCCCCCTCTGCTGCAGTTACATCATGTCTAGTCTCCTGAAGAAGGTAAGATCTGCAGGGATAAAGCTTTGAGCATTACCTCAGATGGGTCATGGACCCACTGGCCGTCCACAAAAAATTTGTACTGGTGCTCTCCTTCTGGGAGGTCCAGGATAGCGACAAAGTCGTTGTGGCTGCGCAGAGAGAACAGACATGCACCAGTATTACCACGTTGATGCTCTGGATGCTGCTCTTCCATGAGGTCCCAGAAAACAGCACTATTTCATGCGTCACCCAGCCCAGCCCTTCATGCAGGGTTAGGCTTGCTCATTATCAGTGATCTGAGGCACGGCCACAACAGGCACGAGCATTCAGAGCACTAGCGTGGCTCAAACCCCTCAGAGTCCAGCCGCAAGGAGCACAGGAGGCAGTCCAGCTTGCAGACCTGCCCTGTGAGCCCAGGGAAAACCAGCGCGGCAGACACCCTGTGCAAGACACACTGGAGAGGATGCATGGGCAACACATGTAATTGTGCGCTGGCACTGCAGGACGGGGGCAGCAAGTGTAGCAGCTCTGTTAAGGCTGCAGTTGAGATAAACCCATTCCAGATGATTTGCTGGGATTATGCCCAGAGTCCTACACACAGTTTCCATGGAAATCACAGATGTATTGCGGAACAGCGAGAACATCATTAGGGCAGGAAGACACATGAGGGACAAAGAAACAACCTCCACTGGCAACAACACAACTAGGCACGGGGTAAGGCCACAGCCAAGGGAAGAGCTGACAGCTTCCAGGGGACTGCTGCATACCTGGGAAAGGCTCTGCTGCCAGGACACTGTGTGACATCCACCTGCACGAGCAAAGTGGCCATCCTGTCCTGTCCCTCTGTTTCACAACTTCCCACAGCTATGCAGCACCACCCGGGGAAGAAGCTGACTACGTATTTGTGCTCACACCCTCCAGCTTGGGTGAACTGAGAAAAGCCAGGTGAGCAAAGGGAACAGCAACCAGCACAGAGAAGGGAAAACACTCCCTGAGATGGAGAAGAGGAGAACATAGAGTGATCTGAGGGACTGGATACCTCTTGATGAGCGGGATCTTGGTGCTCCAGTTGTTGAAAGATCCAGAGATGAAGACTTCTTTGCCTCCATCGGCCCAGCGGATAACAGTGGGACGAGCCTGTTGGGATGGTTTCACTGACTCCTCCAGATCTGGCTGCCACGACACAAACTCCTTGTCCCCAGGAATCTGAGCAAATAAAAACAGAGCCTGACTGAGACACAGAGACAACAGGGACCACATTTACTCATCCCTGGCCTCTACCAGCCCACCCGCACATCCCAGACAAGAGCATCGCAGAGCTCCTCCACAGACCCTTCATGTGGCTGGGAGCACAGCCCCACACAGCCAGCAAGCTGAAGCCCCAGCCAGGGCCCCAGAGGGCAGGACAGGGAAGACAGCAGCCAGGCCCTTACCTTGGAGTCGTGGGAGCTGAAAACACTGGGGTCATCAGTGCTGCCCACCATGATCTTGTGCGGGTGCTCCTTGGCAGGGTGGGGAGCACCGGAGCCATCTGAGCGGTGGGACTTGGAGCCATGGCGCTCCCCAGACACTCGCTCACTGGTGGTGTTCCCCATGACAGCTCAGCAGCCCCTGTGAGAAAGAGACGGCAGTGTGCTTGTGCGCAGGGCCTCTGGCAGCAAGGAGAGGAGCAAAGGCGCCGTTTCCTAATGCTCTTTGCCAGGGAGGACTCACAGCAATCCTAAAAAAGGCCCAAAGTTCATTCCCACTTCCAAGTTTGGGAGCTGAAGGGGAATTTAACAAACAAGACAGCTTGACCTAATTATAGCCATATCCTTATGAACCATCACTCTAGTTAATCTAGTAATTGTTATACTCCAAACCCGATACTAGCTACACTGTCCCCCACACAAGCCCTCAGCAGCTGGCATAGTAGAGGTGCTGATGGGAAAAATAAAGCCAACCTTTATTGGCAAATCAATGGCTTGGCATTAACAGAGCCTCTTTCACAGTCCCACAGTCAGGCTCTACAGACAAATCCCCTACATCCAGCAAGAAAACAGCCGGAGAGTGAAAGTAGCAGCTGTTTAACAGCTCCCCACAAGTCTCCAAGAGCTCGCGGGCAGACAGCGGAACCTCGCGCCTGGCAAAGGTGACAGGAGCATTTAAAGTGTTCGAGAGGAATTCCCCAAGCTGGAGCTTGGCCAAGGCATGGGGCTAATGCCATGGTGTCTGCAAAAAGCTCAGTTCTTGACGGCATTCATTTACGATTCACCAGGCAAGCCACCACGTCAGCTGTGGCACGATGCAGCGAGGAGGTCTGCTTGTTGCGACCCTAACCAGCACCACCACCCTGACCGCTCCGGTGTCTGCCTGGCTATCCACAGGCACATGATGAGGGAAGGGCAATCCCAGTCACCTCGGTGCCATTCTGCAGCTGGAGACAGGCTGTCATCCCCAATCTCACCCAGCTCAGAGAAGGCAAAGCAGAACTGGCCATACAGCACTAAGCCATGAACAGCTACACATCTCTCGGGACAAACAACAAAGCCACCGCAAGCTACTATGGGACTCCTCGGGCCTTACCCAGCCTCTAGCAGCTGAGATGGATTGGGGTTCTTGCCCTCTTCCCGGGCTTTTTTTGCAGCTTTTCAGCTGATCAGCCCATGTGCTGATCATGGGCTCTGCAGGGCAAGGCAAGAGGGCAGCCAGCCTTGCTTCATGCACTTAGTTGTGACATTTGGGGATTTGTTTAGAAGATCAAGTTATATGAGGGGTGCCAGGCAAGGCTGCCAGCCAAAGCCAGGCTTTAGAACATTACAGAGCAATTACTAAAGTATTTCTTAAATCCTGGGGGATAAAAGGCAGCTCGAGAGGACCACAAACCTGTATCCCCACCCCCTCTCAGTGAGGATCAAGCATACCTGAAGATCCAGGTCAGATGAGCTGCAGCACTTGCACATCTCCCCCTCTGCCCTGGAGGCGGCTCAGCCGGCTCCTCATGAAACCTGCCCCTGTGCCACTAGACCTCATGCGGGTTCCTCCCCAGTATCTCTGCTAAGGCTCCCTTACTTCTCATCTATGGGGAGGAAGGTAGGAAAGGCTGAACATCCTTTTGTACCAGGACAGACCTGAGATACATGCAAGTGTTAACAGATGTGAAAGCTTCCCTTTCTCTTCTCTGAAAGGAATCCAGTCCCCCTGGCTGTCCCTTACAGGTCACACTCTCCAAACACCTCCTGAAGTTTCTTCTAAATGGTGGCTCCTTTCTGGTGCATGGCATCCAAAACCATACTCAGACAAGGCCACCCCACCTCCTGCATTGTGCACACAAGCACCCTGCTGATCTGGGACAGCGAGTATAGCCTGTGGTACTTGGTTTTACTGAGTTAACTTCTACAGCTCCAACCCTCCTGCATTCAGACAAGCCCTTGTAGCACAGCATGCATGCTCTGATGGTGTGTCACAAGTACATCCAAGTCACTAATGGAAATGCTGCCTATACCAAAGCCCAAGCAAACCTCAGCAGCGTCTCAACACGTCCGCTCCCAGTTTGACAGCAAGCTGCTGCCAGCTGCAGGCCATGGTAAGGTGGGTGCCCACCGGCTGGATCACAGGGCCCCTTCAGTTTCACCCAGCCTCACCTCCCCACTTTGCTTCTGAAAGTGACACGGGAAATCCACCAGTTCCCCCCGAAATGTGCCATGCTTGCTGCCTTCCCCACCTGGCCGTTGACCTGCACCAGGAAACAGGCTGAGAGGGTTTATTTTGGAGACATGGGGTCTCTCTGCACCCCCAGTTGCCCCCAGCCTGCTCGGTTGACACCTCCTGGTACCGGAATTACCCGGGGAAGCCTGATTCCCCTGGACTCTCCCTCCCCCTTTCAGAGAAGGGAACCACAGCTCAGCCGTGAGGTTGCCGTAAGGTTAAGGGGATGAGCTGGCAAACGGGGGAAAGTCCCCCTCCCCCAGACTCATGCCAAGCTGGCACGGCTGGGAGGAGGGCGGCTCTGCAAGGCGGTGGCGGTGGCAGGGCTGTCAGAGCACGCTCGGCCCATGGCTGCCTGCTCCCCTTCCCCGTCAGGCCACGGCGAAGCGGCACCTGCCATGGCCCCGAGAAGCGGGCCGCACCGGCAAGGGACAGGGGCCTCCTGAGGGGCTTTGAGCCGGCTGCAGGGCACAGCTGGGGTCAGCCGAAAATGAGGGATCCTGGCCAGCGTTACCCACTGCAGCGTCACCCGTGGGGACGCCCAAGCCAAGCCTCACCCACCGTCTCCCGCAGCACCGCCCGGCCGGCTGCCACACACCCACCCGCGGCCTGGCCAGCCGTGACACCCCGCCGTCACCCCCCGGCCCCGCCGCGGGGCCCGACCCGGCCCCGACCGCGGCCCCACCTGGCCGCCGCCGCCCCGCTCTCCGCCTCCGTCCAAAATGGCGACACCCCCCGCCGCCACCGCCAGCCTCTGCGGGGCGCTCTGGCCCGCCCCCGCGCGCCGCTCTATGGCCGCGCCCCCCTCCCGCCGCGGACCCGCTTCCCCGCTGCCGGGCGCCGCCATGTTTTTTGAGGGCGGCTTCGCCCGTTGTTGTTAAGGGCGGCCGGCCTGGCGCACGGACGGGGCGGCTGAGGGCCGCGCGGCTTCACCCGCGCCGCAGCCGGCGGGCGGCCATGTCGGTTGAGGGCAGAGCTGGGGCTGGGGCCCGGGGGCGGCGGGGAAGGGGTTAGGGTTGGCTGTGGGGCTGGGCTGGCCAGGCCCTGCGCGGGCAGGACAGACTCATCAGGACGGACACGGGAGACTGAGACAGTCCACGCAGCGTGGTTGCTGGGCCCCTCGTCAGGGGGACAAGCTTTATTGACCTTTTCCAGAGGCGCCCTGGCCAGGCGTTCCCGGTTTTCCCACCGCCTCTGCACCGACCTAACCCACCGTTAGAGCTTGCAGAGCTGCTGGGCCAGGATTTAGGGAAGGGGAGCAATCCCTGCCCTCAGAGCAGTCCCCACCAAGACCTGGTGTGGCCCTGGCACAGCAGGAAGGCGAGACAGACCAGGCTGCATCTTCGAAGAACCAGCTCCCCCCATGCCTCCTGACGTGGTGGCAGACCTAGCAAGAGACTACAGAAACACTGAAGCCCAAAGGAAAGGAAGAAGATTGCCAAGAGGATCTGCTGTCTCCTTCGTTTTAGGTTAAGGAGAGAGTGAGACATAGACAAGGGTGGCCACAATCAAACTGATGCTGAAGAAGACCTTGAAGATGTGGGGCACGGTGCTGTAGCAGGGAGGACGGTCCCCGGCTCTGGTTTGCAGAGGCTTGATGATGCGCAGCCTCTGGGTGAGGATGGCCTCCCTGGCGCCTGCCCACTTGCCCGGGCCCCGCAGGCGGTACTGGTACGGTGTGCAAGGCCCGAAGGCCACCTCCAGCGCCAGCTTGGGATCGGTGAGGAAGAGGGTGAGCAGGTCGGGCTTGACCCCCACCTGGCAGGCGAGCTCATCCATGTAGGGGATGTAGTCCACCTGGATGGTGTGCCGCCGGCTCCTCACATACCTGCGGGCAGGGAGGGCAGGTGGGTGCTGGTATGTGGGCATGGGGGTAATGGTGGCAGCGGCGATGCCTACGCAGGGTCCTTACCGCTCGGCCATTTTCTCCTTGGTTTGCCTGACGTCAGCCAGCATGTCGGCGGATGGCGGCAGGTCCTGCAGCCCTGGGGAAGAGGAGGATGTGACTGGAGGGAGGCTGTGCTCCCACCATGGTATGGCTGGCTCTGCAGCCCAGCCTGGCCTCTGCTCGCACACAAAAGCCTTTGGGGCTTCAGAGATGTGCCATCATGGCAGGAGCGAAACAGGAGGCACAGGCGAAGAAAGTAACAACAGGAAAGGAGAGGGAGGAGGTGGTTTGCAGGCAACGGGACCTGTTAGTCGACGCTGCAAGAGCAGATAAGCCTGAGGCTCATTGCAAAATGCAATGCTGGTTTTTGTCCCTATGAATAAGCAAGAGGAGGACAGCAAAGGTGAGTGGAGGGAGATGGTGTGCGAGAGGATGCCGGCAGTTGAACAACTCAGCCTTGCCGTGGCCAAGGGAGCCTGGCTGCATCCCCCCCACCCTGCCTCACTTACCCTTGAAGACGCGGGTGGCCCAGCGACACTGGAGCTCGGAGATGGGCATGATGGCACCCAGGGGCTGGATGAGGCCGATGAAAGCCAGCGTTGGCTTCTCCATGTCAGGGGGGAACATGAATTTGTAGAGGGAGACCTGGTTCTCCACCACCTTCACACAGTCCTCGAGGAAGGGGAAGGAGAAGCTGTATCCCGTGGCAAAGACCACAGCGTCGATGTCTTCGCTGGTGCCATCCTCGAAGATGGCAGATGTCTCCGTGAACTCCCGGACATTCGGCTTCACCAGCACCATACCCGCAATGATGCGGTTGGGCAGGTCATCGTTGATGGTTGGGTGCTGCTCAAGGATCCTGGAGGGCACAGACAGACCTCGTGCGGAGCCCGGGCAGTGGGACAGGCAGTGCTGGGGCAGGTCCCCAGGGTGCTGCCAGGGCACTCACCGGTGCTGGGGCTGGAGGCCATAGAGTGCATGGTTGAAGCGGGCGTTCAGCTTCCTTTCCAGGAACAAGCTGCTGGCATTGTGGGGCAGCAGGCTGCGGACAAGCTGTATGAAGCGGCTGATATAGGAGAAGTCGAAGGGGTACCCACCATCCGCCACCCGGTGCAGCACCCAGGTCCCACGCCTGGTGCTGAGGAAGACCTGGGAGGAAGGAGAGGAGAGGTCGTGGTGTGGCAGCATCCTCAGGACCGGGCTGGGCCCCTGCTGTGCTCTTTGGGCAGGGATGCTGGCACAGCTGCTGGGACCACAACAGCCACCTGCATCAAGAGGGGATGGGGTGCTCATGGCTGGGTGCTGGAGGGAGGGGAGCCCATGGGATGGTGGGGGGTTGTTTGGTGCCCTCTGGGGTCCAAATAATAAGCACCCCAGCCCCCCGGGGCTCTCCCAGCGCACCTGCTTGGCTGTGTGGCTCAGCTCCACTGCGATGTCAATGCCTGAATTCCCGGTGCCGACCACAACCACCCGCTTCCCCAAAAAGGACTGTGGGCTTTTGTAGTCCCGGCTGTGCAGGTACCAGCCCGCAAACTTTTCCAGCCCTGGAAGAGAGAGGGAAGCCATGCAGGGATGTGGAGCTGGGGGTGGCCGTCCCCCTGCTCAGGTTGGTGATGTGTTCTGGGAACAGGCTGGGACCAGTGTGACCAACGGGAACAAGGCAGCCCTGGGATGGTGCCTAGAGAGGCAGTGGGATCTCCAGCCTGGGAGATGCTCAGTGTGGCCCTGAGCATCCTGCTATGGCTTTGGGGCTGGCCTGGCTTGGAGCAGAGCTTAGACTGGACACCTCCATGCTCCCACCCTGAAATCCTCCTGCAGTTCCTGCACAGTGCCAGGCGTTGGGGGCGGAGGAGCAGCTGGGGTCAGTGCCATCCTGCTAGACCCTGGTGATGCTGTTGCTGCAGCCTGTTCCCCACCCACAGAGGGTCTGCACAGCTGAAAGCACTCCACGCATTTTTACCTAGCACCCAGAGAAGAAGACCACCACCAGCACCAAGCTTTCAAGCCTTGCCAGAGAGCCAGTGTGGGTGTGTGGCCAGCAGCTTGGGGAGCCTGTCTCTGGTGGGAGAGGTGAGCTGGCAGCTGTGGCACCTGCCAAAGGGTCAGCCACTGGTGGCACGGCAAGAGCCACCAAGGACAGACCACCAAGATGGGTGGGATAGCAGCATGCTCATGCAATCCCACCTGGTATGTTAACTTATGAAGGCATTTTTGGCATCAGCCAGAGCAGGATGGGGGCTAAGCCAGAGAGAAGGGTGCTCCCAGGGGTGTCAGGGAGCAGGCGAGCAGCCCGTGGGGCTGTACCTGGGAAGGTGCTCAGCGGGAGGTGCGCATCAGTGTGGTGCCCGGTGCACACCAGCACGGCGTCGAAGACAGCCGCCTCCTGCTTTCCCTCGCTCTCCGTCACCACTTCCCACTGGCCCGTGGTGGCGAAGTCGGGGCGCTTGGCCACTCGGCACACGCTGGTCTGGGTGAGGGAGTAGCGGGTGTCAGGCACCCACCCTGTACCCCGGGCCCTGTCACCGCCGTCCTTCCGGCCCCCCTGGCTCTCACCCTGAAACGGATGTGGTGGAGCAGGTCAAAATGGTGGGCGTACATGCGGAAGTACTCCATGATCTTGGAGTTGTGCATGTAGTTGGGGAAGTCCTCGGGGATGGGGAAGTCGCTGAAGCACATCATCTCCTTGGAGGTGTTGATGATGACGGAGCGGTAGATGCTGGCGCGGCCCTCCTCGGGGTGCTCCTGCGGGAGCAAGGCATGGCTCGGCGCTGGCTTGGGAAGCTGGGGCTGCGGATTTGCAGCGGACATGTGCTTCCTCTGCCTGGTGCCTCGCTATGCCCCTGGGTGCAGGATTAAGCCACAGGTGGCTGTAGCACCCATCCCTGCACCCAGCACCCTCCCCCACGTGCAACAGCCCACCCTGCAAGATGGGGGAGAAGAAGCTCTGGATCGGCGAGGCCATGCAGTGGTGACAGTGGGTCGTGGGGGGTCTTGTGCCTCAGTTTCCCCAGCCCTGATGATGTGGTGTGTTCCCAAAGCTGCCCGTGGTTCCATTGCCCCAGTTGCCACATGGGTCTCACCAGTTGCTGAGCCAGCTCCAGCGCTGGCAGCTGAGTGGCCGCACCTACTGGCCAGGTTCCTACGCCGGCAGCTGGGCGCTGCTACCCTGGCTCTGCCCCACCAGCCCCATTTCTGACCCACTGTTGGCAGAACCAGCGGACTGTAACCAAGCCACCCCGAACCCCATGCTGATGTGGTGCAGTGTGTCCCCCACCCAGACTCTTCTACCCACATATCAGGGCGTGGTGGCGAGGCTTGTCTTCTTCTCCATGGGTCCCTGGGGGAAAAGTCAGCAGCTTCATTAGGCGGGGGCAGAAATGAGCTCCGGAGCTTCCCCCCAGGCAGGGAGAGCTGAGGCACAGAGGCGGCAGCGCTGGGTGCCTCTGCGTGGGCGAGCATCATGGAAGCAGGGAGAGGAGCAACCAGCGCTTTCAGGGAGGGGCTGGGCAGGACAGGGCCTGGGACAGCCAGCGGGGTCACATGGGGCCAGGATGGGTAGGAAAGTGCTGGAAGGAACCAGGAGCAAAGCAGCAGGTTAGGGGATGGATGAGACCGGGATTGGAGGGATGGAAAGGGGGAAGGCTGAGCCTGGCGAGTAGGCCTTGGGGTAAGGTCCTTGGGGAGGGTCAGTCCTGCTGCTGGTGGCAAGGAGACAGGTCCAGTGTGGCTGGCACCACAGGGTCTTCCACTGTTGCATCATTTTTTTTTTCTGTGGTTTTCTTCAGCAACCCTCTTGCCGCACACATGCAAAGCAGGGGTGTGGTGCTTCCTTAGCTGCCAACGGCAGATCCCAACCCACCCGTGCTGCTGCCATGCTGCTGCCGTGGGGCGGGCTAGCACGGCATGGAGCTTACCTCGAAGCGCCAGAGCCCCCCGATGTCGCTGCTCCTCTCAAAGCAGGTGGGTACCAGCCCCTCATCCAGGCAGCATTTCAGGGCACACAGGCCAGAGGCACCGGCTCCGATGATGGCTACTCGCTGGGCAGCCATGTATTGCGGTGCGGTGGTGGCAAGGGTGGCAGGGAAGCCTCGGCCGGGGGCAGCACGTGCTCGGGAGGGTGCAGAGCCTGGCACGGTGCTGCTCGGTCGGGGATGGCTGTCCCTGTGCTTCCCGTGGGGGACCCGAGACCAGCTGGGGTGTCACAGGCGTGTTTCTTCCGGACATGATCTACAGGTTCATCCCGCTGCCACGCCACACCTCCTGCCTGCACCCGCCCTCCGCAAGGGGCTCATTAGGTTCTGTAAGCGCTTAACGATGCCGACGCTGCCCCAGGACTAGCTGGGCACAGGGGCTGAGATGTGGCCTCGCTCCAGATTTCAGCGGGTCGTGGTGTGGAAAACAAAGCGGGGGATGCTCAGGGCACTGGTGTCTGGCAGCCATGCTGGCCCTGGCTTGTGGTGGCCAGGACCCCCTGCCACCGCTCTGCGTCCCCAGCCCACCCAGCTGTGCTCAGAGGTGCTGCGTGCCGGTGATGAGGGTGGCACTGAGCCATGCTGCTGTGACCGCCGTGACCCGCTCTGGCGGCACACCCCCTGGGAGAGGCAGTTTTGCTGTGGATACACGCATGTGCACGTGTGTGCGTGCATGCAGCCCATGCTGCGCAGCTGGAGCTGTGCCGCTGGCACAAGGCTGACCTCAAACGTGTGCCTCCCCCCCAGCACGCGGCAGGACGGGGTGCTGTCAGTAATGGGACAGACACCTGGCTCTGTTTAACACACTTTTATCCAGTTAGGACGTTTGTGGTGCCTTTGCTGCTTAGCTCTTGTGTGAGTGTAGCCAGTGGTGGCTCAGCCGGGTTATAGGTGACAGGAAAGCTGGTGCATCCCTGCTGGGTCAAAAGCGCTGGCCACGAGGGACTGGATTTTACCCTGCATGTGAGCAGGTTTCCTTGTCCATCCCTGGCGGTGGCTCCCTGGGAGGAGGTGCAGTGTGGGTGCTGAGGCATTATTTCAGCAGCCGGGGAGGCTCCACACACCCCGCGCTTGTGGTGTGGCCGCAGCGGGGCTGTGCCAGGCGGGACGAGGGCTCCTGCCAGCACTGGGGTGCACAGGCTGCCGCGGGGTAGTGGGGGGCCGGCTAGCCCTGCTATTGCACCACAAAGCCTCCCTTCCATCTGGGCAGCCCAGCAAGAGCAAGCACCTACAAGTAAGCAAAAACGATGGCGAGGACAGCCACAGCCCCGACCAGCTTGAAAACAAGGGGCACGGTGGGGGCTGAGGGGTGGTCCTCCACACGTCGCGTCTGCAGAGGCTTGATGATGCGCTGCCACTGGGTGAGGATGGCCTCCCTGGCGCCCGCCCACTTGCCCGGGCCCTGCAGGCGGTACTGGTATGGCGTGCAGGGCCCAAAAGCCACCTCCAGCGCCAGCTTGGGGTCGGTGAGGAAGAGGGTGAGCAGGTTGGGCTTGACCCCCACTTGGCAGGCGAGCTCATCCATGTAGGGGATGTAGTCCACCTGGATGGTGTGCCGCCGGCTCCTCACATACCTGTGGGCAGGGAGGGCGGGTGGGTAGATGCCCCACGCATTGGCAAGGCGGTATTGGACAGAAGGATCAGTGGATTGGGTGTAGCATGGCCGAGCGCATCCCTGCCATTTAACCAAATATGCCGGGATGCTGCCATGGGACAGGATGGGTGCCCGTGAGCAGCCATGCCCAAACTGTCCCCTTCCCTGTTCCCGGGGGTCTCTTACCGCTTTGCCATTGCTTCTGTCTTCTGCTTGATGTCAGCCTCCATGTCATGCTGTGGGGGCAACTTGTTCAGCCCTAGGGAGGACAAGCCACAGCATGGGGGTGCTGCACCCCGCTGGCAACAGTGGCCACTGCAGTGCTGCCCTTGCCTGGGTGCTGTGCCCCTGCTGGCCCCACCGTGGTGGGTGGTCTGGCACCCAAGGCATGTCCAAGCTCCTCAGGATGGGACGGAGCAGCCCATGGGGCTTAGGGTATGGATGTCCCTGCGCTGCTCAGGCAAAAGCCCGGCTCACCATGATGGCTGCAAGATGGCCATGCCATCGCCTGCGACCAGGATGGCACAGCCAGCTGCTGCCTCCCAAACATGGTTGGGCACCATCTGCCCCGGCTCTGGGGGTGCAGGCTCAGGCTGCAGCCACAGGGGAGGTTTGCCTTGCTTACCCTTGAAGACACGGGTGGCCCAGCGACACTGGAGCTCAGAGATGGGCATGATGGCGCCCAGGGGCTGGACGAGGCCGATGAAAGCCAGCGTCGGCTTCTCCATGTCAGGGGGGAACATGAATTTGTAGAGGGAGACCTGGTTCTCCACCACCTTCACACAGTCCTCGAGGAAGGGGAAGGAGAAGCTGTATCCCGTGGCAAAGACCACAGCGTCGATGTCTTCGCTGGTGCCATCCGCGAAGATGGCAGATGTCTCCGTGAACTCCCGGACATTCGGCTTCACCAGCACCTTGCCCGCAATGATGCAGTTGGGCAGGTCATCATTGATGGTTGCGTGCTGGTCAAAGATCCTGGAGGGCACAAGGAGCCATCAGGGTGCTGGGGTGGAGTGTCTCTGCTCCGTGTCCTGCTTCGCCCACTGCTCCCTGCTCCGAGGATGCTCTTCCCCAGGGATGTTCAGCCCAGAGAATGCTCATCACCAATGGGGCTGGTCCCCCAGGGATGCTTGGCAGCTGCTACTGCACTGATGCCACCAAGGGTCCCCAGAAGGGGCAGTGGTGACTCCCTTGAGCATTGCCTGGTCACACCACAGCTATTAACTGGGTTTCCAGGGCTGGTGCCTCAGCCCCAGCCTGGGCACAGGGAGCATGGAAATGGCGAAGCGGTGCTGGACATGGGGGGAGCTGGGGGGTCCCTCCTGGGCAGGGGAAGCTTTTGCTGGCACCTGTGTTTTGGCTTCAGGCCATAGTGTGAGTGGTCGAACCTCGCGTTCAGCTGCTTCTCTACGAAGTCGCTCACCATGGACGTGGTCATCAGCTTCTTCAGGAATGTCTTCATGCGGGTGGTGAAGATGATGTCGATGGGATAGCCCTGATCTCCAACACGGTGGAGGATCCATGCACCCCGGCGGGTGCTAAGGAAGACCTGTGTGAGGAAGAAAGCATTGCTTCCTGAAGGCTGTGACGGTCCTGGGGGGCTGCCCCATGGGGGAGATGTTCTTGCACCGGCATCACTCCTCTTCATGCTGCCTGTGGGCTGAGCAAAGGCTCAGAGGGCAGAAGGAGGCAGGGGTGGGCACTTGGCAGGGAGAGGTAGGGAAGAGCCGCAGGGGCAGCCCCAGCCCAGGGCTCGGGAATGGAAATTGGGGTATCCATATGGGATCGAGTCTGGGTTTGCCAGGTGCTGGCACTGCCAAATGCTGTCAGTGCCAGGAGGGAGTGGTGGCTGTGCCAGCGCCTTGGTTGTGGTGTCCTCGTGGAGCCAGCGGTGTCCCATGGGGGGCTGTCCTGCCCACTGGGACCCCAGTCCTGCTGCTCACCTGCTTGGCCGTTTGGCTGATCTCCACAGCCAGGTCCAACCCTGAGTTCCCAATCCCGATGACAACGACCCTCTTGTCTGAGAAATCCTGGGCATCCTTGTAGTCTCGGCTGTGGAGGTAGCGGCCCTTAAACTTCTCGATGCCTGCAGGCATGGAGGAGGGATGCTTGGCTTTCTGGTGATGGGCTGGAGGGTCACCTCCTCAAAAACTGAAGTGGGGACCCTCCCTGGCCCCACCAGACCCCTCCTGGAGAGTGTGGGACTGCTCCCCGAGTCAAAGCACAGCAGGGAATCGCTGAGGCTGGGAGGAAGAGCAGCAGGGAGAACAGGGTTTCCATGGCTGAGCTTTCTGGGGTCTCTTCTTGCGCTGGGATGCAGGACTGTACCTGGGAAGGTGCTCAGCGGGAGGTGCGCATCGGTGTGGTGCCCGGTGCACACCAGCACTGCGTCGAAGATGGCCGCCTCCTGCTTCCCCTCACTCTCTGTCACCACTTCCCACTGGCCTGTGGTGGCGAAGTCGGGGCGCTTGGCCACTCGGCACACGCTGGTCTGGGTAGGGGAGCAGTAGGCGTCAGGCACCCACCCTGTACCCCCGGCCCTGTCACTGCTGTCCCCCTGCCCCCCCCAGCTCTCACCCTGAAACGGATGTGGCGGAGCAGGTCAAAATGGTGGGCGTACATGCGGAAGTACTCCATGATCTTGGAGTTGTGCATGTAGTTGGGGAAGTCCTCGGGGATGGGGAAGTCGCTGAAGCACATCATCTCCTTGGAGGTGTTGATGATGACGGAGCGGTAGATGCTGGCGCGGCCCTCCTCGGGGTGCTCCTGCGGGAACAGGGCATGGCTCGGTGCTGACACAGCGGCAGCGATGGGGAGGGATGGCTGGGGCTGATGTGGTGGCCCTTTGCATGGAGCCCCTGCCCTCAGCCTCCCCCCCGCGACCCCGCTGTGGCCAGCTGCATGCCACCCCACTGGCCACTGCCGCTGGTCCTCAGCTGCCATGCTGCTGACTCCCAGCAGGATGTGTGGCTCGCGGATTACCTCAAACCTCCAGAGCCCTCCGATGTCCCCAGTCCTCTCGAAGCAGACAGGCTCCAGCCCCTCTTGCAGGCAGGCTTTGATGGCACACAGCCCACTGCTGCCCCCTCCGATGATGGCCACCCTCTTCGCCATGCTGCCCTCCACCGCCGGGTCTCTGCCTGGGGACAGTGCTAGAGAGTGGGACTGAGGGGCAAGGTGGGCAGCTGTGCAAAATTTTGGCCCTGTGCACCAAAGAGATCCCAAGCTGAGAGGCAGCCCCTCAAAAGTCCACCTGGGGCTGCGAGGCAACTGGCATCCCCCCCACCCCTGGCAGGGACCTCTGTGCCACCGAGGTGTTACCTTTGGATGCCACGGGGAGGAATGCTATGAGTGCCAGAGAGCCTCGAAATCCCCCTGCCCACCCCAAATCCTGGTGATGGGGGCACGCCGGAGTGCTGTGCGCCCTCCTGGGTGGGCGACGGCCCCTCCACTTACCCTTTTCCCTCTCCCTTCCCCGGGGAGATGTCCGTCACGCCCCCCGGCACCCACTGCGTGCTGGTGGCCTACGGGGAGGACCTCAACCACCCTGTGGCTACGGGAGCGGCAGCCTGGGGAAGGCCAGCGGCCGGCGGGGAGCTGCCTGGGGGTCTCTGCCGGGTTTCCCTGACCTGTGATGTCGGATGGCGGCCTGGCTTTATGGCGTGCAGCGGCGAGCGGGGCCTCCCCCTCTGTCACTCCTCCCACAGGGCCCAGGGGAGGAAGCCAGCTTCTGCCTGGCTCCCGGCCGCCTGCTCGGCTTTCCCAGCAGCGGCTCTCGCTGCAGCCCCGGATGGCGGGGTAAGGAGCCATCCCACGCTCCTCACCAGGAACCCCCACATGGGGACACAGTGGGGACACAGGGTTGCAGGAGAGGCAGAGACACAGCCGGTCCCCATGGTATGCACACCAGGGAAACAAACGCTCCCCTGAACTTTTACCTCTGGGATTATCAGGATCAGCCCGGCAGTGTTTATGCTGACACCCAGGGGCACATGCGGATCCGGCTGCTCCAGTGGCACCCGGCACCTCATCACCCACGTCCCCTGTGCCCCTGGGCTGGGTATGTCGGCACAGCATCCCTGTAGCCACAGTTTGCTCCTGGCCCATCGGAGTCCCAGGGCCAGCGGGACCCTGGTGCAAGGAGCACCGTGCCTCTGGGGAGTTGCTGGTGCCAGGGCGGTGGGGCTGGTCAGAGAAAGGCTCTTCCCGGTGGTGTGAGGCACAGACCGGCTGGTTTGGGATTGTGCTGCTGGCTCCCGGCATGCTCACAGCCAGCCAGCCCCTGGGGGCTGCAGGGGAAATTTGCTCTCCTGTGTCCAGGGAGCCGAGCAAGGCACCTGGCCACGGAGAGGCCAAACTCTCCAGCTGAAATGGTTTTAACCTTCTAAAACTCATATTATGTTTGCAATAAATGTAATAAAGCTCTTTCTGTCCCTCGCTGTTGGCGTCGGCTCATCTCTGCCTGGGCCAGAGGTGCCAAGCTGCCAACCCACGCTCTGTGCCTGCCTGTCGAAAGCATCAAAGACATTTCTTACCAAGCAAGGGGATCAGCACGGGGACAGCCAGGAGGCAGTGCTCCACCTTCCTGCTCCACCTCCCAGCTGGCTTCTGGCTATATTTTGCACACTCTGCAGGGACTGCCCAGGGGCAAGAGGTACGGCAGGAGAGGTACGGGGGACTTCTCCCAACTCTCAAGCCCACTGCCATGCTATGAAACCTCTGCGCAGGTTGCCTTCGAATTTGCCCTTCTGCCTTGGCAGCTACAAGAGGCTGCGCAGTCCTGGACTTTACCCCCATTGTGCTCGGGCTCACGGCCCAGCCAAACCGCGCCGCCAGGCATAGGGGATGGCAGAACTGCACCAGGGTCAAGCCATGGCGTTTCAGGTAAGACCAGCTTGTTGATGTCTGTGGGAAAGCCATGGTCCCCCATGCCTGGCAAGTGCCCCAGATGGACAGTGTGGTGGGCAGTGCATGCAGACATGTCTGCTCAGGGCTTCCACAGCGGGCAGAGGTGCTGTGGGAGAAGCCGAGCAGAAAGCACCAGTCTCCTCCTTCCTATCACCGGGCTGGCACCTGCACTTGGAGGAGTGGTGGCGAGAGACAAGCACAAGAGACCAAAGGTTTTGCTGGCAGAGGTGGGGAGAAGCATAGCAGAGGTGCAGCAGAGCAGCCCATGACCCAACGGGGCTGTGCACTGGTGATGGCAGGTGGCACCAAGCAGCTCATGGAGAGACCTGCAAGTGTGCCAGGAGCAACTTTTGGCACACACATGTGTGCCACAGACGCACAGAGTTGCTGCCATACTGTGCTGCGGCCTGGAGAAGACCGCAACAGCTGTAAGAACCGTTTGGACGAAAAGCACCCTGTGTTTGGGCAAAAGTAGAGCCAAGATGTCTTGGCGCAGCTCAATAAGCCCTGATCACCCCAAACCCTGACTGTACGGGAACTTGCTGCCTGCCTGTGATCCCACTGAGCTTGTCTCTGCCTGGGGGCAGGATGGCTGGCCGGGGTCCTGGGTGCTGCCGTACATGTGCTGGACCAGCCCAGCCAGCTGCTGGGCATGCAGTGCAACAAGGGATTTTTTTGGTTTTTTGGTCACTGTACGAGTCCCAGACCAGAGTGCAAACCCACAGCTGGTAGCTTCACCGGCTCACGGTGCCAGTAAGTCATGGCTCAGCTCTGGGGCAACCTTGTCACGTTAAAGTGCTTTCATTTCAGCCCCTGTATAACTGACAGTGGGTGACAGAATGCTTGCACCAGCGACCCTCAGGCTGCTCCTGCATACTTCACCCAGAGGAACAGCACGCTGAAACACTGCCTGGTTTTAATATGACTTAATCGGTGCTTTCCAGGGCCTGAGTGCACTAATTGACCTTAATGGCCATGACGAGCCTCACCCTGGGCCCAGTCACCCACACCCACATGCTGGGAGCACTATTTAAGCTCAGTCCAGAGCCCTCACTCCCTGCCTGGCTGTGCTTCCTGTTGATGTGGATCCTGTGCTTTTCTGGCTCAATCTCAGCCCTGGCTCATTACAGAGGCTCCTCATAGTCCCCTCCTGCCAAAGATGAGTGCTCCTCTATGAAAAACAGGCTGCCAGGACTGACCGTGCCAGGGTAGGAGAGCCAGCTTGGCTGGAGCACAGGGAGCTGTGGTGGGGGCTGGCTGAGTCAGGGTCCCCAGCTGCAGGAGGTGCAGGTGAAGCTCCAGGGCTGCCCAGCAGCCTGGGGAAGGGGCTCACTGCAGTATCCTGTCAGCAGTGCTGGTAACGTACTGACAAACAGGAATTGCTGTGGGTGCACTGTACCCCCACCCTGGCAGACTGAAAATCCTGTGGAGGGGGGGAAGGAGCTGTAAAGCTCGGCACAAGGATGTCAGGAGCAGGCTGCAGCTGTGAGCTGCTTCCCCAGTTTCCTGCTCTCTTAGAGATGGCATAGATGGACCAAACCCTCAGCTGCACCGTCGTTTCCCTGTGGCACTGGGAGCCAGGTGCTTGTGTCCTTGTTGGTTGAGATCTGGCCACAGTGCAGTACTTAAATCAAGAGCAATAGGGAAGAGACGTGTTGCTTAGGAAGGCAGAACTCTTTATAAACCTGAGGAGAGACCCCAGTGAGTCCCCTCCAGGCAGACATTATGGAGCAGGCTGTGCAGGGCATGCTCATGACATGTGATCAGTGTATTTACAGCGTACAGATACACGGACAATCACAGAGAAATCTCTGCAAAGCCACAGCTACCACATACACTATGGGCTAACGCAACAGGTGCCCAGCAAGGGCGTGATGACTCACAGTATCAGTAGTGAGCTGCCAGGTGAATGCGCTGAGCCCTCTCCTGGCTCTGCAAGGACTGGTTTTTCATGGGAGAGCAATCAGTGCAGCTGCTTGGCCAGTGCACACCCTGCCTGCCAGCCCGTCAGGAGGACAGGACAGCACCAAACATCTGAGTGTGGGCCCAGGAGCCTGCAGCACCGCTAGTGTTGAAGTCTTGGCTGGATAGATGGGGTCTAGGATGCAAGTTCAAGTCCCAGTATCCCCTCCCTGTGCACGCTTAGAAAACTGGGTGCATGCCTCCTCCTTTGGGAGGGACCCAGCTGTCAATGGCCCCAGAGCGCAAAGAGGGCAGGCGCGCTGAGTGGGGACAGCCAGCAGTACTCCACCACGCTGTACAGTGCGTAGCCCAGCACCAAACCGAAGAGCACGTCTGTCACATTGTGCCTGCCCAGCATGACCCTTGAAACACCAACGATGAGAGCCCAGAGCACCACGAGGACCCGCAGCGGGACGGCGAGCACCAGGTGGTGCAGAACGAAGCGGCAGACCAGGGCGGCTCTGGTGGCGTGGCCCGACGGAAAGGAGTACTTGTCCACCGAGATGGTGACGAACATGTCCATCTTGTTGTGGGTGGGCCGCCGCCGCTTGACGAGCCCTTTCACCACTGCCACCATCACGAGGTCCAGGAGCAATGCTAGGAGAGGGTAACAGTGAGTGAGCAAGAAAGGAAGGGTTTCTGCCCACCCACCCCCCGCCCCGGGAAAACAAGGCAAGAATCAAACCAAAGCCATTAGCTAAGAAAACAAGCACTTGGCTACCAAAACCTGCTAAGAGAAGGCAGTGTTTCCCATGGCTACAATGCCCAGGTAGGGAGACGACGACACTCCTCCAGTGCTTGGCCTTCTCCAGCACGAGCATATCCTCACTCTTGCTGGACGCAGCCCTTGCACGATGCCAGACCCTCTGCCTGCCACAGCCAGAAACAGGACTTGGCTGGGCTCGCACCCAAGAGCTATCCTTTCTGTGCAAAATCTGAACTCACTGTGACTCAGGGCTGAAATGGACCCTTAATCTGAAGGCAACAGAGGGGTTAATAGTCCCCACACCTCCCTTCCTGACAGCCTGTGCTGACTCAGCATTGCTTTTGCTGGGAATCAAACCCAACCTGGTGAATGATCAACCCACTTCAACTACAGGTCAGGGTGAGGGGCCCTGAGCTCGCGTGGCACTGCCAGGGCTCCTGCAGTCTGGCTTCTCCCTGCTGCTGGGTGGGGGTTAATGCCAGAAAGTTAACTGCACTTTGGTTTTCAAGAGCTGAATGAAAGATGATTTAAATAATTCCAGCTAAAGAGCTAAAGGTTGTTGCGGCAGAAGTCAGAGGCAAAGCACGTGAGATGTGGTCAGCCAGTATTGGGCAAGAGCAGCTTCTCATGTAGGGCAGAGGGTGCTTTCTCCAGTCCTGTTTGCTCAGCCAGTGCAGTGCTCAGCCGGGGCTACTTCATCCACGGAAGCCTTGTGTGAGGGATTAATTTCTGTTTGTCCTAAGGCTCATTTCCAGGCACCAAACCTTTCAGTCACTTCAGTTCATTCCCTTTGGTTAATCATTTAAGAACAAATATTTTTTTTTCCACATGTAAACCTCGTTCAGTTTTTTGTTTTGGTTTTTTTTGTATGGTTTGGAAGACTGAACTTGGAAATTAGTGAAAAGTCCTTCCCTGTGTGGGTGCTGCAACCCACAGGGTCCCAGAGAGGTGGGTGGCTCTGGCCCCGAGCGCAGAGGGCCAGACAAGGCCCCGGTGCTGGGACACCTCCTTGGAGCAGAGGTTAGGCCAGAGGCCTCCAGGTCCCTTCTCACAGCTCTGCTGTGAGACTGTAATTTAACCATGTGCTGTACCAGTTACTCAAAATCAGTGGGTTCCCTCAGGGCTGTTGGAGGCTGAGATTTACTCAGCTCTGCCCCATCCTTCCAGGCCCATCCTCCCCCCTTGGCCCCAGCCAGCCCCAGTCTGTGGAGCCCCTTGGCGAGCCCCTGGCCTCACCGAAGAGCAGGTTGAGCAGCACCTCCCTGGCCGCCAAGCTGTCGCTCTGACAGAGCCCATAGAAGGTGCCCAGCAGCCAGGGGATGCCGTGTCCCGAAACCTCGATGACCTTCATGAGGGGGCGTGCGCTGCCCCAGGCAGAGCCCTCTCCAGCGCAGACGCCCAGGCGCTTGGAGGCCCAGAGGTCGATGGCGAGCAGGGAGCTGAGGGCAATGCCCAGGAAGGAGGGGTTCAGCTTCATGCAGTCCTCCTCGGGCAGTGGGGCTGCCGCGGCGCTGCCCGATTCCTTGCGTCGTGACGGGCTGTCCGGGGCGACGGGGCTGCGCTGGCTGACGAGGGACAGGAACTCCAGGCGGCTGCTGCCGCCGGTGCGTCGCTCCCGGCTGCTCCGGGGGCTCGGCATGGCGAAAGGAGGCGGCCTAGGAGAGGTGAGGGCCGGTCACCGGCTGCCAGGCCTGCTCCAGCACCGGGACCCGGGCGAGCCGCCCGGGAGCCCGCGTGTCACCCCGGGCCTGCTTCTCCCCCCCTGACCGCGACCCTGCTACGGGCCCCGCCGCCCCCCGCAAGCCCCGGCCCCGGCCCTGCCCCCGCACCCTACCCGGCACCCCCGCCTCCCGCTACCGCACCGCCGGGGCCCGGTTCCCCCCTCCCGATGTGTCCCCAGGCTGGGACCCTCCCCCAAGGGCACCCCCGGCTGTTGGGCGCCCGCGCTCCCCCCTTACCCCGGCTCCCCCGGTACCAGACGGCCCCGGCGCGGCCCCGCTTCCTCTTCCGCCACCCCCCGTGACGCAGCCGGTTCCCATGGAGCCGGGACGCCCCGCGGGCGGGGCTACGGCCCCCCCTGGCGGAGGGGAGGTGTCACCCTCTCCCGCCTCCCGCCGCGCCCCGGGGCGTGGACCCGCGGGCGCGCCCCGCCTTCCCCCCCCCGCGCACGTGCCCGCCCCGGCCGGCGTACGGCAGCCGGCGAGGGCCGCAAGAGGCGCGGCCGCGGCGCCTTCGCCCTGCCGGCGCCGGTGCGGGCGCCGGTGCGCGGGCGGCGATGCGCGGCGGGCGCGCGGCGGCGGGGGGACGGGCCGCCCCCCCGGCCCCGCGGCTCGGCGGCGGCGGCGGCGGGTGACGAGGGCTCGGCGGCGGCGGCGATGGGGTGCCTGCAGAGCGTGGCCTGCAAGGCGCGGGTGCGTCGGGAGCAGATCGTGGTGTCGGACGTGTCGGCCACCATCGAACCGGCGGCCACCGCCATCGAGGAGAGCTCGCCGGTGGTGCTGCGGTACCGCACGCCCTACTTCCGCGCCTCGGCCCGCGTCCTCATGCCGCCCATCGCCCGGCGGCACACCTGGGTGGTGGGCTGGATCCAGGCCTGCAACCACATGGAGTTCTACAACACCTACAGCGACCTCGGCGTGTGAGCACCGGCACCGGCGCCGCCGCGCCGGGGTGGGGTGGGGGGACGGGCCCTGGCACCGGGAACGGCAACCCCGGCTGCCCCAGGGCGGGGGCGCGGAGGCCCCGCGGCGGGAGCACCCTTTCACCGGGTGCAGGCGTCTGCCCGGCTCGTCGCCTCCCGGGCGTTGCACCCCCAGGCACCGGGAGTTGCACCCCCGCCCCACCTCGGCACCCACCGCCGCCCAGGGGCATCACCCCAGCCCCAGCGCCCGCTCCCGGCGCCCTCCCTGCCCGCCTCGGGCCTGGCCCCGCGGCTGCCGGGGGCCGCGCCAGCCGGGCGGCCTGAACCTCGCTCGTCCGAGGGCTTTGCGGCCGCCGGGCCCCATCAAGTAGCGTTCCCCCTGGGGCCGGGCGGTGCTGGGGCATCTGCCCCCTTGGCTTGCGGTACGAGGGGGAAGCGTTGCTGTGCTCAGTGGAAATGGCAGCTGGAAACCAACCTTCCCCAAGGCCGAGTGTGCGGGTGGCTTGGGGGGGATGCCGAGGGGCAAAGCGGTTGGCTCTGTTGCTGGCGTCTTCTGGCGGTCCTCTGATGCGAGATGGGGCTGCGAATGGCCGGTGGGCTCCTGTTGCCCGGGGGTGGTGGCACAGGGTCTGGCAGGGCAGCGTGCGCGGGCGTCGGGGGAGCAGCGGGTCCTCCTGCTGCCTGCCCGCGTCCTTGCGTCATGGCAGATTCATTTGCACGTGGCACTGGAGCACTTGGGGATGCTGGAGCGAGCGGAGGTTGTCTCTTGTCGGGGGGATGGCACCCGGGTGTCTCCAGCTGCTTGCAGGCAGCTCCAGAGCCCAGATGCGTTTGAAGCCAGAGCTTGGACTCGGCAGGAGGCTTCACCAAAGCTCCCCGCTTGTAATTGCCACGTGGCAATCGTCTCCCTTGCCGTAGTCGCACGGTGTTGCTAACGTGGTCGGCAGCCAAGATTTGGGCTGGAATTTCCCCCCCAGCCATATTGCAGGGATTTCATCACACCAGCAGCAGGCGTAATTGTGGTGTTTAATTATTGTACGTGTCTCTGTGCAGGCGTATGTATGTAGAGGCACAGAGTTTTATCGTACAAGGGGGCTGCTGATGGGCTTGGCCAGTGCCACGGTCGTGGTGCTGCAGCTGGCAGATGGGGAAGGCTGTTCTCCTCTGGCGCAGGAGCTGATTAAGGCAAGAATGGCCCCAGAGAGTCTCAGCAATGAGTTTTGGCCCAGTTGGTTTGATTGTGGGTTACTTAAAATAGTGCTTTGCTGGCAGAACAAAGGTTTCAGCTAGCCGTGACTGGCTTGGTGAAGGAACCAAAGCTGAATTTGTTCTTGAAGGAAGTCCTCGAGAGCTTGCTGCAGGCTGGGAGAGGGTCCACAAGCTGCTTGCCTCCTTGTCCCTACTTTCCTCTCCCTTGCTGGGCGCTGTCGCTGCTGTTTCCCCACTAAACTGGCCTTTCTCTTCCCATTTGCTAGGTCAAGCTGGGAGCTGCCCGACCTGCGAGAAGGAAGAGTAAAAGCCATCAGCGATTCGGATGGTGTGAGCTACCCCTGGTATGGAAACACCACAGAAACTGTGACCCTGGTTGGGCCCACTAACAAGATCTCCAGGTTCTCGGTGAGCATGAATGATAATTTCTACCCCAGCGTGACGTGGGCTGTCCCTGTGAGCAACAGTAATGTGCCGCTGCTGACCAGGATTAAAAGGGACCAGAGCTTTACCACGTGGCTGGTGGCCATGAACACCACCACCAAGGAAAAGATCATCTTGCAGACTATAAAGTGGAGGATGCGAGTGGACATTGAGGTGGATCCCATGCAGCTGCTGGGGCAGCGGGCACGGCTGGTGGGAAGGACTCAGCAGGAGCAGCCCCGGATCCTCAGCAGGATGGAGCCCATCCCACCAAACGCACTAGTGAAACCCAACGCCAACGATGCCCAAGTCCTCATGTGGAGACCCAAGCGAGGCCAGCCTATAGTCGTGATACCTCCCAAGTAGAGCAGCGCCGGTGCGCGCGTGTGAGGACTGGGGTGCTGTCAGCCTGCTGCAAATGAACGGGGTTTCTGAACCAAAGCAGACTTCTTTGGTTCTCCTGCCTTTGTAGCTGTGGTTGGAAACGCGGCTCCTCCTTAGTCAGAAAGAGAGCCTGGCCAGTGCGGGGGCACGGAAGAGGGATCACTGAGCTGGAGGATTTCCCAGAAAGTGGAATTGAGTACTTCTAGGGGCTTGCGGCTGGCTAAGAGGCTGTCTGACCTAAACGACTTGTCTTTCCTTGCAGGGCAATGCAAGGAGCATGAGTGCGATTGAACCGTGCCTGTGGCAAATGCTGCTTTCCACCCAGCTGGAGGTAGAAGTGGAGACCGTGCCTGCCGGACGCGGAGGGCTCCTGGTGACCCTTCCCGCTGGGGCGCGGGTGTCCCCACAGTGTCTATACCTATGCATTTTGGATCGATAATCGACCCCTCGCCCTGCCCGCTGGGACTGGGCAGGAGAGCCCGGGAGCAGAGCAGGAGCCCGGTGCTGGCCATTGCTGCTGCCCGGGAGGGGTTTTTCGCAGCCGAGGGGAAGTGGGAGGTTTTGCATGTGTCTGGGTGTGTTTGGAGTACTTGTGAGCTTAGGAGATGCCATAGCTCTTTTCCGTCTTGGAGTGAGATCTAAGGGCAGGTTAGATGTCCTTTCGTTTTAAGGTGCACTAAATCTTTGCAGTTCCTCAACCTTCCCCCCCTCCCAATCCCGCTGGCCTTTTTCTTATGGAAGCAAAACCAACTCTCAGCTGAGCGAGAAACTGGGAGCCTGTTCACCCAGCCCACAGCGAGCAGGTGCTTGCTGACCATGGGGTACCCAAAACAGCTTGGAGGTACTCTGGGACTCGCACGCTTCCATTGCAGACTCAAGTCCCTTGCAAGAAGTTGGGTGCTTGCTCGTTTTCCATGGAAATGCCAGTTTACGTGGAGACCCTCCTCCTCCTCAGCCACCCAAGGGAGCAGGTAGATACCGGCGCTGGTGGGGAGGGGACAGCATGCCTTGCGGTAACTCCCCAGGCTGTGCAGGGATGGGGGTCTCCTCTCCGTGGGTCGGAGGCAGGGGTGTGAGCAGAGGCTGCATGAGGCAGGCCTGAGTTTGCTTGGGCACTGCCTCCTGCTGCTGCGGGTGCTTTGGGGGTTAACATGGGGCTTTATTTGCCTTTCTCCTTGCCCCTTGCTGCCTGGATGGCTGGCATCATTTGATCCCTGGGGCAGTGCTGGTGCCATGGCCTGTGACCTGCAATTCTCGACATTTTGCCCTTGGGATGCAGCAGAGGCGAAAGCTGTGGCTGTGCTGCCGGTGCCCCAGGTGCCCCATCGCTCCCAGGCAGACGGTTACAGCCTTCTCTGCTCCATCCGCTTCGCCGGCACGAGCCCTGTGGCTCCTCCGGCTCATGCCCCTGCCTTCATGCCATGGAAGGTTTGCGCTGCTCTGGGGATGTGGGTAATTCCTGCCAGGAGCGTCCCATCTTCTGTCCTGCTGCCAGGAGAGCCTGGGGAGGGTTGCTGCATTTGGCACTTCCGTGCAAAGCCTTTCCTGCGGTGTTAGCAGTGCTGCCCTCAGCCTGGCTGTCGGGACACCCAGCCCAGGGCTGCTTTGCTCTCTCCGGTGTGCCGGCACATCCCCACGGCATCGCTCTGCAGAGTGTGGCCGAGCTCCTGCAAAGGTTCAGCCAGGGCTTGTGCTTTCCCAGGGTGGGATGTGCACCCTGGTCCCCACCAGTGAAGGGGCTCCCCAGGCATCTTAGACCAAAAAATCCCTGTGAAATCCCCGTGCTACTTATTCTCAGTAGTGTTTGCTGCTGATTCGATTCTTTTATTTAATTTTCTTTTGGAAGCGTTTTGACGCCTTGACGCACATTTCTGCGTGCCGGGGCTGGTGGTCCTGCTCCTTCTGCTCGGCCTTGCGGGGTGGGCTGGGAACCTGCTGCTTTCGGTGCCTACATCTGGGTTTCGCTGGGGGCTACAGCCTTGCGGTGGGAGAATTTTGGAGGGAGAGGGGGCTCTGAGCTTTGGTTTGCTGTGTTTTCTGGAGCAAAGCTTCTACTGGGTGCTTGCCCGCGTGGGAAGGTGTCCCGCTCTTGTGAGACTCTGCCTATGGTTTTGTCCTGGTACGGGATTGACGGCAGCTTTTGCTATCACTGATATTTTGTTTTTCAAAAAGCGTGTGGAAGGGGGTTAGAAACCTTAAATACTGTTTTCCTGAGGATTTGGGGGAGGAGGAGGAGGAGGAGGAGGAGGAAGGGTAAGTACCTTTTGTTTTGAAATAAGGCAGACGTATTCTTTTGACCCAGTGGGACAGAAATGTCTCTGGCAGCACTGGCGTTTAAAAGCCAGAGGAAGAGATTCCCTGACAAACGGGTATAGACCCAAGGTGGGCTCCTGGCTGGGAGAGGATGCTGCATCCAGAGAGGCTGTGGGAGCCAGCTCCCCAAAACCCACAGGGAAGGGCTGGGGCTGCGCACCAGCAGTCAGCCTGGGGAGCTGCTGCGGCACTGCCATGGTGCCAACCAGCTGGGAGGGGGGGAGCCAGTGCAGGGATGCTGTTGAATTCTTTGCTGTCTTTTGGGATGTGCTGGCCGGCTGGAGCCTCGGCACATCGTCTGCTGTGTTGGCATGACACCAAGACAGCAGCGGCTGCTGTTTCTGTCCATGTGTGCCTGCAGCATCCCCAGGGAGGTGCTCGGTGCTGCCTGGTGCTGGTGCCGGGCTCAGTGCCTGGCTGCAGCCGTGTGCCTGCGCTCCCAGGGCTGCCCCAGCCTGCAGGCAGGCTCTGGCTGAGCCCTGGGGCCATGCCTGTGTTCCCCTCTCCAGGCTCCTGTGCCTGCTCCTTCTCTGATGGCTCGATTTGATGCACTTAACTTGGTTTGATGCATGGGTTGTCTTTGTGGGCATTTCCCCTTTTTTTAAAAAAAAAAAAAAGTTTGTAAAAATTGTTTGCAAAAAAAATACTTGCAAACAATGTTTGCAAAGACTGGGAAGCATTTTGCATGTTCGCAAAAGGCGCGTGTTCGCGCTCAGATGGAGGTGCCGGGTGAGCATCTCCCTGAGCGGAGTAGCACTGACCAGTGGACCCTGGCGGCGGGTGAGAGCTCCCCGTGCGAGTCTGGGTTCAGCTCGCATCCCCGTGGCCCACAGCTGTTCTGATGGGTGCCCTGAGTGGGAACCCTTCCCTGCACCCTTCTTTTGTACTAGCACCCCGTTATCTCAGGGAGGAGCAGGTCATGGAAACGCCTACCCGCACACTCCCCTCTTGCCCTGAGCCTTGGGGTGCCCCTTCCCCTCCATCCCTGTTCTTGGGTCACTTATTTATTTATCTATCTATTTATTTATTTAAGGTTTATTTAAGTTATTTATTGGTATTTATTGACGGCTGGAAGTTGGGGGGGTCATTGCTGCGTGGCAGGGGCAGCTGGGTCCCCCCCCACCCAGCCCCCTGCATTTTGGGGTGCTGCCGCATGTGTGGGAGTGCCGCTGGGGAGGGATGCTTGCAAGCCCCCATGCTCCTGTTCCTTTTGGAGCCAGTGGGGAGAAAGGAAGGGGAATCATGTCGGTACCTGCAGGGAGGACACTCGGTGCCTGTTCCCTTCCCGCAGAAGCTTGAAGCCCCTGTGCCCCCTCCCGAGGCGCTGTGCTCCCTCCTGTGCCCGTCCGTATTTATTGACCCGGCCTCCTGGCATTTCTCCATTTGTCTCCCGCTGGATTTGCTGTTGCCAATTTCCGGAGTTGGTGAGAAGAGCCAGGACGTGTGGGTGTCGCTACGGAGAAAAGACCAAACCAGGTATTCTGCTGCCGCATGGGGAAAATCGGAAGGAGGAGAAGAGGAAAGCTGGTTTTGCAGAGTGCCTTAAACACAAATGACTTGACCAAGTAGGGGGCTTGGACTTCTGTCTCTGGATGTTATTACCAACTTGAACAAATGTTGCATTTCACTTCTCTGGGATTAAAAGAAAACCACTCGAGCTGTACTGGAACCAAAGCCTGTGTTTGCTTGAGTCCATCTGGCTGTCTTGCATCTCCAGGGACACGGTGGCATGGGGGAGCAGGCAGGAATTTGTGGGCTCTTGTCTGTCAGCCCCTGCCTGGCTCATAGGTGGGACCATTGGCTGCCTCTGCCAGCTTTAAGCCCCCTTGTCTGGTGATGGGTCTTGGTTCCCCCTTGTCCCGACTTGCAGGTGGCTTCTCTGGTGTCTCAGCGAGGTTGTGCTTGCCCTGCAGTACCCCTTCCCTGGGAATGCTCAGAGCAGCCTGTTTGCACAAAGCTTGCCGTGGGGCTGTGTCCTCAAGCGTCCAGAAAATTGGGCAGTTGGTTGGAAAGCTCTGGGGAAGGAGGGGCACACAGCCCTTTTTCCCTGAGAAAACCAGATCAAGGCCATGGCTGTGTGCCAAGAGCCTAGCAAGAAAACCAGGAACTCATGCAGCCCAACTGTGGGGAATGAGGGAAGCTGCTAAGCTTGATAAGGCTGAAAAAAAAACTACATAGAAAGGAATGTTTCCCCTTGAAATTGCTGATCTCCCTCCCACTTCTCGCAGAGTGAAAGAGGGGTAACGAGTCAAACGAGAGACCAGGTCTTTTCTTCTTAGAGTAAAAATAATACATAGGAATAATGCAGAGTTTCATAATAGCGGTTCATTAAAAAGTCATTTGGGGAATATACAACTATTCACTGTATGGTTCCTGGAGGCAATTAAATATTAATATATAGACTTTTTTTTCCCCGATAATGAAAGAGGGCGGTCTCTGAAATGCAGCCATGTTTGGGAAAGGATGTCCTCAGTGAGGTGTCCTGGCCTGCATGCCAGGGTGAAGGAGGACAGGGACAGGTGCTGGGAGAAGCCAGTGGCTCTGGACCTTGTCCGAGCACTGATGGGCCACATCCCAGGTGCGTGTGGGTGCTGCCCCAGGATTAGGCCCTGTGGGATGCTGGAGGGTAGCTCATTGCATCCAGTGCATTGCTTACCATGAGCATCAACCCTACTGGTTCCCACTTGCTGTGGGGTACATTTGTGCCCTGATCCAGCCAATTTCTTTAACAGCTACTGGTTTTGAGTGTTGCTGATTGCACTGGGCAGCAAGTGCTCAGCCTATGAGCTACTCGGTGAGCGGGTTTCTTTCCTAGCATATTAAAACATCATTCCTCTCTTGACAGATCCCTGAGGTGTAGGTGCAAGAGAGCAGGGAGGAGTTCACGTGGCTTGTATCGTGCCCACTCATGCCCTGGGAAGCAGGGTAGAACCCCCCACACCACAGCTAACAGCAGACCAGGCTGAGGCATGTTCCCTGAGCAGACATCTCCTCCTTCCCACCACCAAAGCAGGAGCAGTATGGCTGCCCTGGGCCCTGCTGCCTTATCTGAAATGGTGTGCCCTGAGATAAACTGTGTTTCCAAAGTGCCTTAGTTACAGAGCAAGAAGAAGGGCAATCTGTGCCACTGGCACCCACCTAAGAGCATGGGCACATCCCAGCTGCATGGCCTAGGGAACCAAGTAAATAGTGCAGGGTGCCGTAGACGCCAGCAGAGGCAGACGAGGGATACTGCAGGTGGTACTGAAGATCAGTTTATTTGCTGTATTCCCTCTTCCATAAAACACTGAAAACAATCAACTTCCAGCAAGAGATGAGAAAGCAGTAAGAAGTGAGAGATTTGGCTCTGCAGCTCCTCCCCTACGCACGGGACCAAAGGTGTTAATGCGTTAGTGATGGCTGCTCCAAAAGGCACGCAGCAGTTTGGAGCTCCTGAAGCTCCTTGATGGGAGGTGTGCAAGCCCAGCAGGACCTCCCCTCTGGGGCCTGGCTGCTGACACCAAGCTTCTCACCGTGCCTCTCAGAAAAACTTGGGCAGTTCTGAACAGGAGAGACTCCACAGTGCAAGCACTGGAGCCCACACTGGTCTGCTAACCTCTTCCTTGCAGGGCTGATTCAAGGCAAGAAAACACCCAGTTTTGAGGGGATGTGGGGAGATGGGGAGGATTGGTTTAGTATTGTGATGCACCATCAGTGTGTGTGATGCTACGAGGCTGCTGATCGCGCGGTGTCAGGGAGGCAGGAGCCAGGCACAGACGGGCAGGCCCGCTCACTCCGGCTGCGGGGTGTAACGCAGGTACTTCTTGCCCGATGGAAGGTCCTTCGTGAAGACGCCTTTAGGAAAGAGCTTCTTGGCTTCCTCATCAGGTAAGGTGGGCACGACCATGACGCTGTCACCAGGCTGGGAAGAAAATGGGAACCGTGAGTGTGGCAGAGGAGCTGGCAGGCTTGGATGTGGGTGGCAAGTCCCTTCTGCCAGGTGACACTACCTCCCTGTGAACACTCAGTCCCAGTGCCCCAGGCACATCCCCTGCAGCTCTGCCTGGAGCCCGCAGCGAGGACTGAGTGGGAGCTACACCAGGAGGTGCGGGTGATTTCAAAAGGGAAAGCTGTGCTGTCTGCCACCCCTGCCAACAGCATCCCACAGCCCAGCTCTTCCCCATAGCACTCCCACGGGAACAGGGAGCAACAAGAGGGGAACTTGGGCATCTCTATGATGCAGGAGGGAGCCAAGTCTGCTCATCCATTCCTATTGCTCAGGCACCCCTGGATAGGCGGTGCTGGCTCCCCCTTGGCATGCCAAGCCCCGGCCAGGGAAGGGTGTGCTTCCCTGGGAGGTGGGCTGGTGGGTGAGCTGGGCCCTCACTGCTGGGAGCTTAGGCTGCAGGAGATAGGAGCCTTCAGAGGCAAGGCTGCCTCCGTGCTCTGCTTTGCCCAGGAAATGAAGGTGCAGTTTGTTATACGCTCAGCATGCGGATGCTGGTGTGGACGGGCACAGTGAAGTGCAATGATACCCCAAGTTACTCAACCTCCGAGGCTTGTGCCTACGGGGCCTTCCTGCCTAGACGGAGCGGGTGTTTGGGACAGTGCTCCGGCAGCCTGATCCTGCCTCATAACGCAGGAAGACTTCTCCAGGACGCCCTGTGTCCTCTGGCTCCAGACAGGCAGGCTTCCCCAGTAACAGCTGTCAAAAGCCAGAGCAGGATAGGTCCAGGAGCTAAGCAGCTCTGTTGGGCTGAGGAAACACCAGCTAGCTAAAGCAACCAGACTGGGCTGCTTGTTCTTGCTTTATCTTGACTGCCTGAACTGTTTTTTGGGAGTTTTAAATAATGCTACTTAACAGGGATGGCCACAACTAAGCAACTTCAACTAGTAATTTTCCACGAGGATAGGACTTGTCTGTGTACGTGCTGGGCAAAGTGGGGCTGTGCCCATAAAAGCCCTTCCTGGCTCAAAGGCAGGAGAGCAGCGAGCCAGCCCAGGGAGGGGCGCTCCATGCTTGCTGGCTTTGAGTGGACTGTGGCACACTGACACCTGGTAATGCCCTTCCTTTCCACAGACAACAAGGGCAGGACCCGCCTTGGCCCAAGCTCAAACACTGATAGCCAGAAGGACCGAGCCCAGTATTTGCTGGCACCAGGGTCCGAGGGCAGAGAAGGGAGGTTCCTATGGCTGACTCCAGATGGCAGCAGCCCTGGGGCCTGTGCTGGGATCTAACTGGTTATCTCAGGACCTCAGCAGCTTTCCCCACCCTGTGGATCCCCCTCCAAGGAGGCTGGCTGACTTCTCAATGCACGTTTTCAGTGCTCGGCTGTGAGCTTTGCTCCCCTCCTCACCTTCCAGTCCACAGGGGTAGCGACTTTCTTGTATGCTGTCAGCTGCAGGGAGTCCACCACTCTCAGGATCTCATCAAAGTTTCTCCCAGTGGTGGCTGGGTACAGGATGGAGAGTTTCAGCTTCTTATCCGGGCCAAAAACGAACACCTGAGCACAGGGAGTAAGGGTCAGGGCAGAAGATGTTTGTCCAACTGCCCTGCTGGATCTGCTTAGTCCTGCTGTTCCTCCCTTTCCAGGGAGGTGGCCTGCTTGATCACAGGTGTTGGAACAGGGGAGATGCCATGGTGGGAATCTCCTAGAGCAGTAAGTGATGCCCAGGCACAGGAAACATGGTATTTGCTCCAGGAGCTCCCATTTCCAATGCCAGCTTGTTTTGCTATTTGAAATGTTTCTTCCTCTTGACCCTTCTAATGCAAGCACAGGAGGGGAGAGGGAAAGTCCAGCAGGTCAAGCACTTTTGTCCCCTCTGTGTTAGGATAGGCACCACCAAGATGAGCTGGCAGCAACAGCAAGATGGAGCTGTTGCCAGCAGGCTAGCGCTGCACCAGCCTCTTCCAGCAGCACAACACATGGATCTAGCCCACGGAAGATGGTCATGTCCATTCAGGTAAGCTGCCCCCATCTTCAAGCCCAGCCCCACAGACACAGGGCAGGATGGCAGGTGATGCCTACTGCTGAGAAGGCTGCCGTGCAGCGGTGCTCCGGGGCCAGGTACTCACCACGCGAGCAGTCAGGGGCATGCCGTCCTTGTCCCGCTCATCTGGGTCCAGCATACCCAGCTTGACAGCGAGCTCCCGGTTTGCATCAGCAATGATGGGGAAGGGGAGTTTTTCCTCAGGTTGTTCCCCGTTGTATGCGTTGATGTCCTGCAGAGACAAAACCATTGGCATTCTCATGCTCCCTGTTGTGGGTACCACCACGGGAGACACGGGCCTTTAACTAGATCAGGTTGCTCAGAGCCCCGTCCAACCTAGCCTTGGATGTTTCCGGGGATGCGACCTCCACTACCTCTCTGGGCAACCCCTTCCAGTGTTTCACTACCCTCATTGTAAAGAATTTCTTCCTTATATCTAGTCTAAACCTACCCTGGTTTAGTTTAAAACCATTCCCCCTTGTCCTGACACAGCTGGCCCTACTAAAAAGATTTTCCCTATCTTTCCTATAGGCCCCCTTTAGGTACTGAAAGGCCGCAATCAGGTCTCCCCGC
>BOSO01000533.1:6418-19168 GCA_018403395.1 Gorsachius goisagi
ATGATCTTAAAGGGCTTTCCCAACCCAAATGATTCTGTGGATTCTAAGATGCAGAGGGGATTGTGCCAAGCGGTGATAAACAAATGGAGGAGACAGGGAACACAGGAGCAGAAGACACAAAGGCAGCACCCAAGAAGTTCTGGCTGCTCTCCATTTTAGTTACTTGCAGCTATTTTATGCTTTTAGGGTTTGTTTCAGTGGGCATCCATTTTCACAGCTCTTGCCTGGTGCAAGTCTTTGAAAGCCATTTATTCTGCTAAAGCTAACTGCGGTTCCCCAGGGGCAGGACGTGCCGCCAGTGATTAAAGGGACTCTACAGCTCAGGGAACCNNTATCAATATCAAGCTTTTGACTCCACAAGCATGGGCTGGAAATACGTTACATCATTAATAAAGATGAGACCAACAGGATGGTTAGATATTGGATGCAAACCCACGGGATGTGAAGCAGCTCAGTCCTTGATAGCTTTAACCATGGCAAAGGAGGCATTCGTTCTCTCAAGCGCTGCAACATACTTCAAAAGACAAGGAGGAAAAAAAAAAACAACCCTAAAAGTTTTTCTTTTCTCTAGACCATTACCTGACACACTGCATGAAAAAACACTTCAGTTCTGTCTCTTCTCATTCCAGCCACTGAGAAGGTTCAAAGCATATCCACCAACTTTATTTATCATACCCGCTTCCCGGTGGGTTTGTCACAATGCGATCTGAGCACCGCAGATGTGGCTGTATTCATCCCTACAGCATCCTTAGAAGGCAGGAACTTCCCTCAGCCCATGGTCACCCATGGTTGACCATGGTCCAACTGGGACTGGCAACGCAACTGGAGACAGCACAACTCAACCACGCACCCATGGGACAGCTCGTTGCCTCAAACACTCAAATCCTTCCTTCTTACATCCTTTTCATGTAAGGATATAAAGCCACAAAGATATTTTACCTGACAGCAAAAAAAAACTAGAGGAAGGTGGAGAGAGAACAAATTAATTGGAAAAGCAATTCTGACAGATTACACGCGATACTGCGGTGCCCATCCGGAAACTCAAAGTCATGCAGCAAACCACATTGTCAGAAATAATATAAGGCTTAAATGAGACATTAAATGGGATGTTAAATTATTTTTCTCAGTTGGCTAACACTTTTGAACTTACTTTCACATTTTTTTAGATCTTTCATTTTGGCTGTATCCTTTCCCTTATTGCGTAAAAGCCTGCTGGTCATAAGGATCACAAAGCTAAGGGTTAAGGACAACCAGACAATACACACACACCCCCTTCCTTAGTTACTAAAATTGTGCCCAAAATACAAGAATTGGCCATTTTTATTTTTTTTTAATTAAATTGGCTTGATTTTTTTAATTTGTCTTCAAAGACAAATTGCAACAGCGTATGATCCGTATTAGAGAAGACATCACATGCTACACAGAGGAATGCATAAGAATCAGGATATAATTGTTTTACCATTACAGGTAGCAATATTTTTCTAAAATAATCAATTCCTTATAAGCCCATAGTATTTCTTTATTTATGGGAGCTCTATTTAAATGTGACTTTCCCCACATTAGGATTTAGCCTCCACCTTCTTTTCCCCCATCATTTGAACCAGCAAAATTACCATCGCCCCTACCTCCAAGCAATCAGTGGCTTCCTCGGGAAAGCCACTAAAACCAGTTCATAATTTGGGCTTGACAGATTTATTAATGTATCTGTAGGCCAGCAAAGCGTTTGAATCACATGACTTATTTTTTTTTATGAGACAAATTTGGTAAAAGCATGTCGAAAAGTCCAATCCTGAAATACAGCGCAATAAATGAATTAACTGAGTACAGCATACTCTCTATGGCCGTTAAACTGGAAGAAATGCAGGCAGAGGCAAATACCAACTGGAGAAACGCAGACCCAATTGGCATTTTATTGAACATTAGCAGGCAAGCCTAAATCACCGGCTATCGCGGTGCATAAGTTACCGTTTAGCAGCAGCGGTATTTGTGTTACAGCAATTCCCAGGGGCCCCAATGGGTGTTAGGGCTCTGTTGTTCCCATTATTAAACACAAACACAGGACCGATTCAGTGCACGGGGCACTGCAGGTGTAAGTGGAAAGAAGCAGTGAAGTGCAAGGAAAGGGATGTGAGAACTGCCGGCTAACGTAGTGCCACGCCGGCAAAACGCTTCTGACCAAATGCCAGAGGGGAGAGAAACCAGCCAGAATCTGTACTCCTCACATATGGACATTATTCGCCCATATTTTCCCCATTTTATTCTACAATATATACATAAAGCATATGCTAGGCTGCCAGTTCAGGTCATATCTGAGCTCAGCTCCGTGTCCTAATTTGCTGAATGCAGCCCCTAGATCTGGATGATGGCAGCTTCTAGCTCAAACTTTAGCCCTTTAAGGAAGGCAGGGAAGAGGAGAGCTCATCCTCTGCAGTGACCTGCCGCACCCCATCTGCCATGGGCTGGTACAAACCAGCTCTTCACCTCCTCCCAGCCTTCCTGGGCTGGGCGAGCTCCCTCCTTGCCCCTATCCAGGGCAGGTTTAGGTTGGACATCAGGAAAAATTCCTTCCCCAAAAGGGTTGTCAAGCACTGGAAGGGGCTGCCCAGGCAAGGGGTTGAGTCCCCATCCCTGGGGAGATTTAACAGCCAGGCAGCCAAGGTGCTTAGGGCCAGGGTTTGGGGGTGGGATGGCAGGGGTAGGGAAATGGTTGGGCTGGGGGATCTGAAAGGGCTTTTCCATCCTAAACAATTCTATGATTCTATCCATGCAAAGACAGGCTCATCTGTCTAAAGAACAATGATTTAAGTTGGCTCGTTTGGGTGCAGTAGAAGGGCAAATGGTTCACACAACTGGGTACAGGTGCAACACTGCACAGAAACTGGTCCTTGCTGTTTTCCAGCTCACATCTGCCGTTACTTGCTGAAGCAGGTCTGTCTGGTATGGACAAAACTGGAGGAGGAAGACAAAGCCCTGCAGATTCATTGCCTTGAGGACAAGCAACAGACGTTTTAGCAATAGCCAGGGAAAAAAATTTGGAAAAAGAGCAGGAGGAAAAAAAAAAGTATTGAAATTAAACCAGGAGAAACCATCTAACACCAATCCATCAACTGCAGAATAATCTGGTCCCCAATGCCTTCCCTAGCTTTCATGCATGCTTTATCTTCCATTGGCACGTGTCCTCGAGCAGAGCATCCCCTCCCTCCCTCTTCCACAGGGACCATGTAAGGACTAACAAGGTTACCCCAGGCTTTACAGTGTATGCCATTCCAGTTCACAAAACCATTTAGCCAAGAGGAGCGACCAAGGTACCCGCTCCCAACTGCGAAGCGCTGCCGCAAAGCGGGCGAGGCAGAGGAGGGGAAGGGTGGGATCCAGGCGGCAAGCAGTACCTGCTGCGTGGTGTCCTGACCTTGGCCAACCTCCACTTCAGGAGATCAAACGCTGTCCTGGTGCCCAGGAAAAAACACTGGCTACTCTTGAAACTCTTGTACGCAAGGAGTCAAACCCTGCTTTATTTATGTACACGTTCTCAGTGACTTAAGTGCTACTGACTTTAATGGGACGCTCCTTTCTATCATGGGCCACTTTCTTGCCCATAGCACCAACAAATCTCTGCTGATAAAATGGTCTGTTCTGACAGGGCTTCGGCTCTTCCCCGCAAGAAAATGATAACAACGATAACAGTAATAACATCACTGGAAACCACAGTCCATTAAAATGCAGCAACCTGCTAGCTCCCTTCTAGTTGAATACTACGGCATTGTCATGCTTTACCGCAAATCTAAGATAAATCAGCAGCAGCCTTCAGCACCAATAAGGAACTCGAATATTTTATAGCTCAGCATCTCCGACTTCAAGTTTGTTTTTTATCAGTAGCAAAGGATAGGTTACATCGAACCAAACTGCCCCAGCGAATGCTGCAGTGTTCTGTTTTCTACACAGTTATCCTCGTTTCCCCTCCCTTTCTTAGGGCCACGTACAGAACACTACATGCTCCACGCTCACATTTCTCTGTTCCGTACGTCAGGGTCACACAAGGACATATTGTGGTGGTACCAGAGGCACTTAGCGCACAATAAAGTTGCCCCCAAGTGCAACTTGGGTGGCCTTGTCAAGTCAGGGGAGAAAAATCATCTTTGTCCTTCCTTCCCCAAGTGGGAAGGCCAGCATTTTGGAAGGAGCTGTTCAAAATTGGCCTGCTAACATCAAAAAGGATGTTAAGTGCAAATAAATCAAATCAGAGAGAGAAAACAGGATGAGAGTAGTTAAAAGGCACAGTGGCACCTTTTTAGCTTTTGCAGGTAATATACGGTGCATTTACACACAGCTATTTATCCAATGATCTCAAAATAATTTATAAAGTGTTAATTGACTCGTGAAGCTTTGCAATTTTCCCCTGGAAGAAAAAAACTAAAAAACATCATTTATATTACATGAGAGCTGCTTGGGAATTTTTCAGCATGATGATTTCTCATCATGTTTTTTTTGCTTGGTCAGTGGCGATTCTGGCAGGGCACGGACCTGGCTGGCACTGAGCTCCCGTCGGGCTCTCCTGCCCACCAGCTCACAGGCAGCTCTGGAGCTGCATGGCCGACACTACCTGAGCCCCGGCATGCAATTTATTCCAAGACCCATGCGTCCCCAGGACTCCTATCACAACATGGCAAGGCTACAAGACCTCAACCACCTCTTCATGGACGTGGGCAAGAGGGAGGTGGATGCCCAGCACCAGGTCTCTGGCACACACCAGGGTGTTTTTGTGGGCAGGAAAAGCAGCACTGCCCACTGGGACCGGTGTTTTGCAGCCCTCCTGATACTTCATAGCTTCTCTTTTTGGTTTGGGAGGTGACATCAGTAAAGTCACTTCTCCGTGCTTTGTTCTCTCCCTCTGCACAACTGGGAGCAAGGAATGGGACCTCGCTGATAAAACGTTGCACCATCTCCTGATGCGAGGCATTACCCTAAAATTCAGGAGATCTTGCCTCTATCCTGGAACCAAAGCAAGGAAAAAAAAAAAAGATTTTCCATTTAAGATGCTTAACTCACGGGGTTGCTACCTCCCAGTCACCACTGAATGCTGGCACCTATTGCACGACAATTTACTCACCATTAAAAGCCAGAAACACACTGATAGAGTCCTGCTGTTCACCGGCACCTGCCAGAACGCTGAAGCCTCCACATTCCAGAAAAGCCGTAGCAATGGGCACAGGGAAGAGGGAAGTTTGCTTCCAGTTTGCTCTTGGCACAAATCCCACCCCAGTCAGCAGTGAGAGGCAACTCACCCGACCTGAGCAAACAGCGTGCGCTCGCCGAAGCCCCCATACCCAGCCCGTGCATAGGAATGAGCTCTCACCCATGTGTCAAATGTGGTTTTACCAACAGCAGAGGTTGAGAATATCGCTCCCAAATCAAGCACATCGCTGCTTTACCTGCCCTGCCTCTCTCGTAATCAGCCTCAGATCCATGGTTGTGCTCTCCGTGTTTTCTCTTCTTCACAGAGGCGACCACACTGGAACTGAGCACTTTGTAAACTTCTTCTAAAAGCCTCCCTTGCTCCAGAATACAAATCCCTGTTGGAAATGAGCACAGCTGCCTCTCTCCTGTATGAAACAAGTTTTTAACATTTCCCAACTTCATCCCATTGCAAAACCAAAGAGCTTCTGCCAGCCCATGCTAATGCAGTGACTTATACCCTCTTTAAGCAATTTGGAAATTCATTATAGAAAATTTTTTACTGAAAAATAATACAATTTCCCAGGATTTTCCAGCATGCATGACCACATTATCAGGAGACAAATATTTTTCAGCAGTACCAAGGAAATCCAAAGCGAACGCACACACCTATTCCCCTCCATCTGAGTTTACCCTTCAGCACCTGCAGGGAACAGATTTTGCTTGACATTTTCAAGTATATTTTGCAGTAGCCTGCCTCGATCTTCATCTTAAAAACCCAGAAAGAATATGCAAAAGTAGCATTCTGTGGCTCTGGACCACGTGATGGATAAACGTAATTGTATACCCCAACTTCCAAAAGTATCTTTTTAAAATTGGAAATGCTCTTTTACTATGAATATGCAACATAGCCACAGGTTTGAGTTAAGAAAGAAGAGAAATATGATTACATTGTTGTAATGCCAGTTCAAGTCTACGTGTTAATGCTAGGGCTGGCAGATACAGGTTCAGAAAATAGGTGGTTATAAGTACTGAAAAAAAGAGCTGCAAGATCTTGCTCCATAACCCAGATGAACCATCTCTTACCCACTCACCTTTCCCTTTCTGCCAACTCCTTCCCCATCACCAAGCCCAAAGTCACACACGTAAACCCTCTTTTGCTTTTTTCCATAGCAGAGGTCCTTCTTGCAGCTCCTTTATCCATCAAAACATCCTCCTCCTGGCATTTGAACCCATTCTTCTAGCTAGAAAAATTCTATTTAATCTTGCAAATTGATTCTATAGCTTTTAATTTTGAAATCATTACATGGGGGAGAGGGGATCAGAGTGTTCCTAAAACCACTGCCTCCATCGAGAAGTTTATGAATACAGCCCCACTAGTGTTGTGCTACACACAAGCGATCCTTTGGTAGCCCAAGGTCTCTGCCATAAGTCCTTACAACGCTGTCTCAACCCATCAGGAAACACTAAAAAGAAGAGAAGCGAAAGCTCACCAAGTTATTACTGTAGTTAACAGAAAAGGAGAAGCAAAGAACAAAACCAGGAACATAAAATACCTCTGTCACCCTGGTGTAAAGGGATGGAATCTTCTAGAAGACAATAAAAAAAAGCTTTAGGGTGGTGGCTCTGACAAGGACTCTCACATTAAGAGTTGCATTCCCTGCAAGTCAAGAACCATAGCCTACAAAATTAAAAACTGATTTACTTAAATATCTTTTTTTTTTTTCATTTACCTTTGGAAATTATGCACACCAGGAAGGGCAAGACTGCCATAACCAAAGTCTCTTGGAATTACAACAAAATACCCGCTCCTCCATGTGTTGTTGCCATTTCAACTTTGCTCACCAAGCAACAGCGCTCCTGGTAGTTTCGCCGTGGTTTAACCTTCACAAAAGGAGAAATATCTACTTGTACATCACCATTTATCTCTACAGCCAAATTAAAAAAAAGCCATAGGAGTGTCACGATTTTTCATGTCACTACCAACCGGTCTGTCAAATTAGGTTTCAATCAGCCAAAACCTTCAAAAGTCGCCATGAGGAAAGAAAAAACAATTGTGGAGTCTTTTCCTGAGGGGGGGGTGGGGAAGAATCCATGCTATTCAGCATCCACCAAGACAGCACATCTCCACCCACTGCCTTTCTGTATTTCAGAGTACAACAGCGTAACAGATCACGATGCTTTACCACAAACTTCACAGACTCAGCTAATTCCTCCCTGAAAGACAAAGCTAAAATATTATTTTATTTCTTTCCAATATATTTAATATATCTCACAATATGTTAAATTATGTACTCCTTTAACCAAGGATTTAGTTATTGACAGTCAGTGTTTAGTCCTTTAACAACAAGATTATTACTTTCTTATTGGTACTCATTTGGCTCATTAGAGCCCTGGTCACTTTTCTTTATCTCTGAGAGAGATGGGAACCTTTTTGATGACTTAGCTAGTGAAATTTTGTATTCTAAGACTTGCCTACCCCCGAAAGCTGTACACACAGCCCCTTCGACACCCGTGAAGGGTGCACAGCACCCAGCATCCCCTACCGCAGGTGTTTCTGTAGGGAACCAGGGCATCACGAGGCTGACTGACCGCTAAATTACCAGGCAGCAGGTTACAGAAGGCAGCTTGCAAACAAATCACCTCTCGTCACGCCTAGTGATCGCTCAGGACATCAACCATGCTTCATATTTGTGGCTCCTTAAGAGCACAATGTTTGGTTTTAATTATACGATACATCACGGAAGCATCTAGCAAGAAGAGTTTAACTCCATCCAGCTTCTATCTTCTTAATGCTCCAACCATAGCATCACCAGGACGTTCAAAGAATTCTTCCTTATGGATTTAAATATTTTAAGAGGCAGCAAATCACGTCCCGAAGTCGTTGCAGGATTCTATATTAAGATGATGATGTCTATTACTTCAAAAACAAATACAGAACACTGCAGAGTAATTTGGTTAGTGTAGTTATCGTGCCAATATTTTCTAAGAAAAGCCACTAAAACTGGGTTTACAACTCCATCTGTATCAATAACGCATCCGTAGATCACAGAGCTTCTAATTATCACCACAACCTAGCAGTGAGGTTTGGTTTATTTGTTTTGTCCAAGCACTGTTCACATCCCTGTGACCCCACCCCTGGGGGGATTTAAAAACCGGACAGATGAGGTGCTTAGGGCCAGGGTTTAGTGGTGGGATGGCAGGGTTAGGGGAACGGTTGGGCTTGATGATCTTGGAGGTCTTTTCCAACCTAAATGATTCTATGATTTACAACAGAACACAGATTTACCCCCCGCTTTTCTCACAAGACTTGATATTTAAATGAGCATTCCTTCAGAAGAACCCACAGATAATTATGCAAATTCTGAAGCAGTTCATATTCTGGATTTTTAATAAGAGAACAATGCTGCAACTACTCAGAGGGAATAGTTTCCAATGTCCTTACACGTACCAAACATAACTTAATCCCTTACGTAGTCTCGTGGAACTCACTGCAGCAAGGATTAATACTTGACAGAAATAAAGGTGGCAGAATATCTGGAGAAACACAGTAAACGTTAGCTTTATTGTTCTGGAGACAATTTATTTTCTGTAAGCCAGTAAAAACTACCCTCAGCAGTGGAAGTTCAGCACGAGGTGTTCAAACAGAGAAGATCTGTACATTTGTTATAAAGTACAACAAGTTATTTTATTCCTCATTGACTACTTGTGGAATGAGGATGTATCTACCTCATGCCCCAGGGGCATTTTTAGCAACTGCTGAGCCAGAAAGGATTAGGGACTGACTACCAAGACACAAACCCATATTTTTCCTACCTTGCCTCCACCCAGAAAGCCTGGGAGATGTTATTCCTTGGGCTTCACAATCCCACCAGAATTACCAAAAACTAGGGCCAAAGCTAATTTTACATAATCACTTTTTTATCCCTTGCCATTATATTTAATTCCCTTCTTTCTAAAATTAAAAGAGAGAAACTAAACAACTTATTCATTAACATTAATGACTCTTCTAAGCTAATTAAGATGAAATTCCCCCTTGTCATCCCCCAAGCGATCAAACCACCAGGTTCTTTCAAAGCAAATCTGCGCTGAAGGCAAAAATAAAAGCCAACTCCAGTTTAATAAAAGAAGGAGGGTCCAAGGTAGCAATTTAAAGCACCCCAAATGGTTCAAATACTTAAGTATGAACAAACAACCTAGTCAGCGACTTAGAAGTCAAGGAAAGAGGTAAGTAAATGAAAATTTGAGTTAAACCAGTCATCATTGTAGGTGTACAAGAGAAACCTTTAATTTTCATAAGTGTCGTTATGATGCTGGGGGTACACGGCATCCGTGACTGGATGCTCAGCCACAAACCAGCGAGGGATTTTGTGTAAGTGTCCATTATCAGCAGAATTTATTTTTTTTTTAAATTAAAAATATCAGCCCCTACTACTGTCTTTAGTGCAGAAGGCTTTTAGGAGTCAGGAATTTCAGCCGGATTATAATTGTTTATTCAACCCAACCAGAGCACCAAGGCCATAGAAGGTCCCAGCACCATGAGCATGCAGAAGCATTGCCAAGGGCCACCAAGCACAACATCTGCTCTACCGCTGGAGGTGACCCTGGCAGCAGGGGTGCCACATCTTGAATCTTGAAGGACACACCTCAAGTCTTGGTCTTTGCTCTCTGCAAACCCAAAAATCTCAGAAAGGGACTTTCCCATCCCCTGGTTTTCATTTCATGCAGTCCTCTCCCATTGACAGCCGTGCTCCTTCTTCAAGAACATTATTTACTGTTGCTACTTCACTGCCTCCGACAATACCAACAAATGTATTTACTTCCCAAACCAAACACAGATGTCATGTTAGAAAGGCAGCGTGTGAACAAAGTTACTGTGGAAACAATGATATTAATCACCGCGAGTAGTTTGGAAATAAGAGAAATAAGTGGCTTATTCTCATCCATGTCATTATACCTAGAACTAAAAAAAAAAAGTATATTCATTCTTTCTGACAATTTTAAAGGCATCTAACTTTTTTGTCTTATTTTTTTTTTGTAATTTTACACTGTATACTCATTTGATACTAAACCACCATCCTACCAACCCTCTCCATTCAAGTCTAACAATGTTAATATCTTCTCTAAACAGTTTTTCACCTGTATTTATTAAATGGGTGTTTTCAGACCTGCATAGCTATTCTAGAAAATATCAGAGGTCTGAATGCTGGAAGCACCGAGCTCATCTCTGCTCAGCGATGATTTGGGGACTCCTAGAAGCTGTAGAAACAAGTGAAGAAGTCACCAGAAGCCTTTTCATAAGCTTCAGGATGAGAAAAGTGGGAAGAACTTAATCTGGAAAGATAGGACCAAGAACTAGAAGTTAAATTTGGCCTTCTACAGAAAGCCATTCAATAAGAGTCTAACACTGAATACGTAACTGGCGTAGTGCCCAGGGCTTACTCCGCCTCATAATTTTAATGAGGTATCAAGTCCTAATTTTATGAAGATATGAACTTGTACTGAACTTCAGCTATCAAACATCAGAAGGTTACTGTACCCGAGGGATTAAAAGCTGGTTCAACACGAGGGTCCTTGGTTGTTTCCTGGCATACAGTAGCATATGCAGGTATCCATACCCTTCCCGCTCAGCGCCAAAATCATCTGTTTACTCTCAGCAAGTGATAATTTATTGCCCATGCATTAGGCAAAATAAAATAGTATATTACTGAAGTCATCCTAATGAAATGACTCCTCTTTAAATACCTTTATTTAAAAAAAAGATTCCTGAAAGCCTACTGATGCAATCTAACATCATCATTTGACTGTGAATAACCAGTTAAAATATTACTAGGAATATAATAATTTCAAAACAGATTTTAAAGACTATTTATGTTCAGGAATTATAGAAGCGACAAGTGCCTAGATTAATTAACTTTCCTCCCTAACAACTGGGAGTACCCTCAAGATTTTGCAAAGAAACATGGCCGCACTTCTGTAGAAAATACAACCTAAAACCTTTCCCTGGTGAACAATCTCAGAGGTGCCTTCTCATAATTTAAGTTTAAACACAGAAATAAATCCTAGGCACAACATTAATACTCAGTAACTTTAACACAAGCAGCTAAATAAAATACAGATGTGACAAGAGCATCCCAAACCAGACCTGGCAGAGCACCATGGGATCCAGTAATGATGGAGGCAAGTGGTTGGGACCAGGAGGGGAGTACCTGGACTTCAAAAGTGCAGACAAATTAAGCATAGCTGAGCACATAGCTCTATGAGCACCAAACTTACAAAAGCAGGGGAGGGCTACCAGGTATTGGGTCCATCAGTTGGTTGACTTCAAGCCAGACTCCATCAGGAGGACTACAGCACAGTTTATATCCATCAAAAGATACTTCCATTAATTCAAGTAGGAAACAGTACTCCTCCACCCCCAAACCACCATGTGAATGTTGTGTTTGATTTCGTTTTGCTTGAATACTAAAGTTCCCAAAGGTTCCCTTCCAACTGGTACCACCACCGAGGCGGTAGGGACCAACACGGGCAGCAGTCAGAGAATCGTTTAGGTTGGGAAAGAACTTTCAGATCATCAAGTCTAACCATTAACCTAACACTGCCATCCCACCACGAAACCATGCCCGCTCGCCTGCTTCGGGGATTAAATGTGGGGGAACCCCACGCCTGTATGCAATCGTGAAATGAAGACATCGCGCTTTAGAAAACAAAAGGAAAGAAAGGAAGGGAGCAAGAAGGCATTTAAAGGAACATAGACGACCTTCCATTGCCTAATCAAGGTATAACAGCACCATTTATGAGCCAACGCACAAAAAGCAATATACTATATTGCCTGTAATGCTTTGGGTGATTTAAATGTCAGTCACCATATTCAACTCACTTATATTTAAGTGTATTATTTTGTTCAATCATTAGAAAAATGTTTGCATGAACTGCTTTATGCTTGTGGTTAACAGATTTAATAACTGTATCTCAGACAGCATCAGGGAACGGCTGCACAATTTCTCTCAGGGGTAAGGAGAAGAAAGGCGGTATCGGACTACTTAGTAAACCACATAGAAGAAACAAGACAGGCAAAAACCTGTAGTGATATTTTAAAGTTTAAACAGCAGGTGCATATTTAGCCCCAAGTGTCATAGCGTGGGTACAAAAACTATCGCACAGTAAGGGTGCACGCTGAAGGACAAAGAAAAAAAAAATCTGTAAATGGGGTTCTACACCACAGGACTGCTAAAAGTATTAAGCTCACCGGAATACAAGTTAAGAATGAGACACTAAAAATACCAACTCTCTCACTTCGATTGGGAAGGTGAGGTAAGATACTTTAGCCCCTTCAAGCAACTGAGTCAATATTTTTCCCTTGTCTAAAAAAAAAAAAAAAGAAAAATTGAGAAAAGCAGCTTACAACCCAGACCACAAATGCACAGTTATTTGATAAGTTAAGCTGGAACCAGTAGGTAAATCAAACAAGTATAATTTGCAATTATTTATTCATTTAAGTTCCCCACAATTTTACTTTTGGTCACAACAATCCCAGGCAACGCTCCAGGCATGGGGCAGAGGGGCTGGAAAGCTGCC
>BOSO01000534.1:0-86586 GCA_018403395.1 Gorsachius goisagi
GCTCTACCAGCGCGTGATCACTGCAGCCCAGGCTGCCTTTTTTATGCCTTTTATTTTAAAACTGTAGAGTATCAAATATGAGAATAAATGTTTGTCACAGGAAACAGATGTTCCTTTGTAGAACTTTAAAAAAGCCATGAAAAAAACCCAAACCAGAGACCAGAATAAACCCTGCTGCACATGTTATTAATAGCAGCAGAGCTGAAGGAGACATGAGGATCTGGAATGTTTCAATGAGGAACCCTCAGGTCAGACTTTTCAGCAAAACTTGGGCAACAAGGTCATGCTGGTTCGGATGCTGCGGTTATTTTGTCATCTTTGCAACCAGCCATGAATTTCCTCTGGTTTGTAGGATGGATTTGAGAGCTGCTTGTGGGGGCTTCGGGTTTTTATTTGGTGTTTTGTGGGTGGTTGGGGTTTTGTTTTGTTTTGTTTTCTTCTCCTGTAGAGTAAACCCTGACAGTAAAGTGAGAGGTCAGAACAATACAGGACTAAAGATATAGAAGAAATAAGATACTGTGTGAGGTTTTCTGTTCAAGACTGGGTTACAAATTTAAATGATAAGGTTATGCTATTATCTACTCTTTTATTGAGTAAAATATAAAATTGGTGTGGAATGTGCAGAGCATATTTACTTGAGATTACTGATAAATATGATTTCAGAGAGAGACTTAATTTGATATAGTTGGCTTCTTCACTCACTGTGTGAAAGCCACAGATGTTAAGAGTCACAAGAGTAAAGCCAAAAGGAATAGAGTACTGAGCAGCACAGTTGTATCATGAATCAATCAATTTTTTATTACTTAAATCTGATAGTTTTGATAAGTATGTGATGGATAAAGCCAAAGTAATGTGTGCAAGAATATTCTGTGCCATTTTTTAGTTTTCTTACAGCTGGTTTACCCTATTTCAGTTATAAACCTTTTCTTATTAAGGGAATTCACTATTGGGAAGAAGAAGGAACAAGATTAGTGAAAAAATAACATGTTAAAGTGAATAGCTACTTCTCAGCATTGCATATTGATCAAAGCTGTCTGAGTGCCACTGAGGTGGGTCTTCTCAAAACTTCAGTAACAGCTGATCCAGCTTAGTAGTGGTTATTCTTAGACAGAAAAGAAACAGTTGGAATTAGTACTCTTTTCTATTAATTGAGTTTGTGGGGTTTTTTCAAGCACATCATTAGGATGGGGCCAGAGGAGGTGTGAGGGACTGTTGATTTCTCAGTGACTGTAAATTCCTTAATGTATTCATATAGCTCATTATATGTCTTAAGAAAGCAATAGGCATTTGTAAATACTTAATGGGAAAAGCTGTATATACAAATTGAAATCCTTTAAATTGGTCCATGTTAAAAATAGGCAGAGTATATATACCTACATATATATATATATATAAACTAGTATGAGGTAGCATTTTTGTTTCTTCTAAACCATCAGTTGCCTATTTAAAGGACTAGGTGAATGGTATGTCTACTAATACAGAAATCTAGTTTTTAGTTATGAAAGGTAATGTACAGAAAATCAGTGGAAGAGGTGGAATGGCTGTCTTTAAAGGTCCAATTATAAAGTAGTGCCTTGTATCTAAATCAAGTCGAGTGATCTCCATGCTTAAGTGACTCAAAATGTTCTTTTGTGTTCCCCCAGAAACATTTATTTGCTGTTTAAACTATTAACCAGCCAAAGTGAACTGCTGACAGATTGTTTTATCATTTCCCTATTGTCGCTACATGCAGTAAAGAGCATAAAAAGTTCACTGTCAGGTAGCATCAACACCAACCAGCTTCAACAAAGGCAGAAAGCATGTAAGAAACACATAATTTATTAAAATAAGAAAGATGAACTAGATGAGAGAGAATTTTCCAGGAATTGTCATTTTATATTCATTGAACTTAGATGAAAGGCAAGTTAGAGTAACTATGTTCTTACTTTTCCCCTTGAAGTTACTTTTCGATTAAAAAAAAATATATATATATATAATATGCTTCTCTCTGGTTATGCCTGTATCAGCCTGTAGATATGCTTCAATCATTACACAGCGAAATATATAAATGATTTCATGTGGCTGTGAGTCCCAGCCTAAGCACCAGAATCATGTTTCCTCCATGGCCCCTACGTGTGTTCCTAGTTGCATTAACTCCCAGAACAGTGGTGTATTGCACACACTAGAATTTCTCATATCTGTTACCAATATTAATCTTAGTCTTGTTTTACTATCATAGCATTTGTGACCCACGTGGCTACAGAGGGAGAGCACAGTGATCAGCATAACATAGGCTCAAATCTTCTGTTGTGGGAGACAAGGCAATAATAGAAAGTGGAGATTCAAGCCTACGATGAATTCTTTATTGATTGTGTCTTTTGTCTGACAGATTTGGAGGAAACTTGGACTCAGAACTGCAACGTGCAAAGAGGTCAACTGCAATAGACAAATGGAAAATAAGTCTAGAGAGGAGCTTTTCAGAATAAGGGCTGCCAGTGCTTAGATACTTGTCTCTACTCAAAACCTACTTCACTCATTCTTCCTCCGTTGCTTGTATATTTTAGATGGAAAATAAGCTCTCACTGTGACAGCTGGAAAGTGCAAAGGTTTCAGGAGAGAAGCATTGTCCTAAGGACTGGACTTCACAGATTATACCCTGCATAGCTTTTGAGATACCATCTCAGACAGCATCTGTTTTTCAGAAGTTCCTTAGCAATCAAGCTTTAAGGTATCTAAAGTCACATTTTAGTCTCTTAAAAAAATGTTGATTCTTACATATTGCAGAGATTTAAAAGCAGTGCTGTTGTGGGAAGAGTTAAAATACCTGATTTTATAGATGCAAGTCATAATTGATGCTAGATGCACACACAGGAATTGAGTAATTTCTTTAATCAACAGCTCATAGCCACTTTACAGTGGATAATTAATGTCATTTGCTGAGTGAGAGCTGAGCTAGGGTAACCAAATGCTCTAGATGAGAAGTAGGTTGGGAAGAAAATCCACAGTGCACAAACAAGTAGCGTTCACACAGCACAACATCATGCCCTGGAGACTTTCTTGCCAGTGTAAAAGCAAACGTTTCCAGAATGAAATGGATTTGTTAAAGCTGTATATATTTAATAAACCCACTATAGTAAAGATAGTAATATCTATTGTTTTGATAGTTTTGTGAGATGGATTTCTAAAACATTCTTGTTTTCACTGAAGATCGTCTATACCAGTGATGACCTCTATTCCAGCAAAACTAGATATGTTACTCTAAACATTTTCCCCTATTATTGCCTCGTCGTTCATGTTCTTTCTCCCCTCTGCAAGAACCTACTGCATTATTTGTCCCTATTTATGCCACCAGGAAAAGCAATTAAAAAATTATTATTAGTCACATAGTTGTAGACAGTAGGGCAAAGATTTGCCATAGACAGGCTTGTCTCTATTCATTCTTACTATACTTTGACAGTGTATCACCTTTTCTCATTAAAATGTCAGACCGCAATGTATTTTGCATACATTTATATAAGCAAAGCCAGATAGTTTGATATCTTCAGTATCCTTTTCTTTGCTAGAAGAATATAAAGGGCCTCAAGTTTTCCCAGAGCGATGAATACTTATGAAACTTTTTTCTCCAGGTGTTCACTGAGTTTTCACTGCCATAATTAACATGTGGGACTTTGTACAATTCAGTTAAAGGATTAACTACTACTACCCTTCCTCGTGGTACACAGTGTGATTATCCACTCCTATTGCAACAGCATTATTCTGTGCAGTGAGAACATTGTAGTTAAACAGCAGGTTATCTAGTACTGACCAGAAAATTCTTCCTTTCCGCTTTTACAAAAAAGAGCTTAGTAATCTGGCAATGCCATGTTCAACCATATACAGCTGAACTGCTCGTGGAATTTCTCAATTCTTTTTTCATCTTTCAACATATTTTTTTTATATTGTAGCAGTTGATTTGGGGGATCTGTAATATATAGACTTCACAATTTCCTAAATCACAAGATTTTGTTTTCTTTCAATAACAGTAAGAAATACAGAGCATACACCTTCATTTTATGATGAAAGCTTGTATTTTCAATATTGAATTAAAAATGCTAAATGAGAATTAAAGTAATGGTGTTCCATATTTCTGTTGTTCAAAGAACAGCTTTGAGGCAAAGACAAACATTTTTTAAATACACTTTGCATTTCCACTTAGAAAGACATTGCCAGAATTTCTAAGCAAGGTTTTCAAAATTATTTTCTCTCTCATTATTTATGTAATTATCAAAGCTCAATGCTTTAATCCTGATGCTTTATTTGTCCTGCACTGCAGCTACATGTGGATTTACTAACAGTAGGGTTCATTAATGCTGGGTTTCTGATATCTATTCCTTTCCTTTCATCATTAATAGGATAGGATTTTAACTCGTAAGTATAATGCTGATGGATATAATGAATGGCTTAATCAGTGACTTCATCTCTTCATCAGTGAGGTAGTCCAATGACTTGCTGTTAATGCTAATGAAGTTGCCAGTGAATCTAGAGAAAAAACATTAACTGCAGTCATTTAAGATAGTAGAATTGAATTTGAATTGTAATTTACAATGTTGGTAGCTGTATTAACTTTTCAGATGTAGAAAATGCTCTTATTAGACTTTGCAAGGTATCACTTCTGGAATTGTGAATGGATGGTATGTTTCCATGGATGTTTTGTATACATAGCAAAGAAAATACCAATTTTCTCCTAATCAAGTGAAAAAAAAACCCCACCCACACTAAAAGAGTGTAAGAGAAAATGGATTATTCAGTTCATGATCTGTTTCAGTTCATTGTTAAGATTTCTATTGTTGGGAACTCTTACAAAAATTAGCAATCTGTATTTCAGGAGGTGTTCTAATACGTTTAAGTAAATCAGAGTTCTTGTTGCTACCTTGAGCATGCAAAGGATACATAGTAGGATTTAAGAAAATCTCAGATCAAGTCAACTTTAAAAATACAATGGAACTGAGTCTTCTTCGTTCTGCATATGTTGCTGAGAGGTGCTCTTGACCACCCTCTCAGATGGGGCATTCCAACTGAAGGACAATTTCATTCACTGATCGTCCTCTCTGCCTGTTTGACCTTGCTTTCTTCCAAGCGAAGGAACAGGATCTCAGGACAATTGATCCCACCTCCTTGCCCACTTGCCATGTGGTGTAGGCACAGCTGTTGTATCCCTGTGGCCACTCGCAACAGCTTATAGGAAGCATTGTAGCCATTCACAGAGAGTAGATAAAAGATGCTGATAAGTGGAATTTAAACTGTGTGCAGTATTTCAGTGTTCCAACAGTATTGCTTGGATTGGATTAGGATTTTGGAATGAGTCAGAGACTTCTGTAAGCAGCACTGGTAACTGAGAAAGCAGTGCTTTTCTCAGTTGAAGGGAAATAAGGATCTAAATGTGACTAGAGGAGCTGTCTAGCAAATGTAATATAAATTATGACCTAAACATTTGTTACTACATATTCCTTGTCACTTTACACTTCAGAACAGGTGTTTAACCACAGTCTCCTAGCAAAACTGTATCTTTGCTAATGAAATTCTTCCCTGCTAAATTCCCCCTGAAATTTTAATTGGATTTTGTATTCCTCACTGTATGCCATAAATTGTTGTGTGAGGCTGCTTTGTGCTATTAGATGGCTGCATTTAATTGGTAGGTGACATACTCCTTATGCCCTAATACAGTGTCTTATCATTTGTGAAGTAATTTGAAATTTGTTAATGCTGGTAACTACAATCCATGAAATCTTCATCAGACAGAACTCATTCTTGGTTTCCCCCAATCTTTTCAATTTTATTTAGCTAAAAACAGTGTTAAGAGAATAGTCTCAAGAGAATGTACAGGTAGAACTGTGTTTCCTCCTCCTTCCAAAAAAACCCCCAAACTTCATGCATGCTGAGAACTGATTTAAAAAGAGAATATAGTATAAAGACAAATTATAAAATGAACTGAGCTGAAACATTGTTCTCATGAGGCAGACATATTTTGGAAGTATGCTACTAAAAATTGTTTTTCTCTATGCTTTAGACCATTCACAAGTTAGCACTTCATAACGCACTATGGATTAATTTGCACATACCTTAAATATATACTTGAAATGGATTTAGGTAATAATAGAGCCATAATAAAATCTACCAAAGTTGAAGTTAAGGCAGCCAGCTTGAAAGCAAGATCATTTCCCTTGGCTTTTCCCTAATATGTTTCTAATTAATTTTCCTCATTAAGAAGGGTCTCTTTTTTTTTTTTTCTTGCAATATTTTTTTTTTCTTTCCCAAATTTGTTTTGATTCTTGCCTGCCTGTAACTTAAGTGCCAAAACACTTCTAGTCATTCTAAACTGGAATTAATTTTCCCTTGATAATATCATTTTTCATATGATTGAGTTTCTGATGCTGTCTAGTGTTGCCATGATGGTAAAAGCAACCGAAAACAGGTACCCAGTGTTAGCTTGCCATTCTTGCCAATGATGTTTTTGTGCTGAAGAATGTCCATTGGCAGATCCTCAACAGGTGTGAACCCTCCTGACTCTATTGACGATCAACACCATCTGAGCATCAGCCACTGTATCACTATCTTTTCTTGGAAAAAAATTTCTTGCTGCAGTTTCTGAATTACCAATGACTCTGAAATATTGACATATGGTAACTGCAGAACACAGATGATGTGAGACTTCTGATATGTCTGCTCATGGTAAAACAGCACACTTAAAGACTATTTTCAAAAAAGTCAGAGAAAATTCTTTTTCAAAGATGGTATCATTCCTGAATATGCAGTTCAGGTGTAAGTCCTCAGGAATTTTGCCATTATCATGTAGAACAAATGTGACTGTTTAGTGATTTCCTATTTTTCTTTTTCCTGATATTGTTATTTATATGGGATCTTTCTTGATATACTTCAAGTTATGGTAGAGACTGTCTGTAGTTAAAGGTATGTTCATATGCATAGTTTTATGCATTAGACCATGTATTCATACTCTATTATTTAGGGTGGTTAAACATTTCAAAATCTGGACATTTGAAAATAAATTTAGCATATTTTTATGTATGTTTTCAGAAAAAAAATCTCCATTTCTTTTTTCCTGTATTCTGCTGGGTTTTTAATTAATTGCTTGCTAGTTTGCCAGTAGGCTCTTTAGATGTTGGTATTATGTTAATTCCATATCTTCAGCTATTGACCTTGTTCCAAGTACGCTGATGATCCTACAGAAAATGTTAACAATATAGTGCTATTTTCTGTATTTAATGATGCATCAAATAGTTATAATGAACAGGGTCATGAATACATTTGAGTTAGTGAAGGGGACAACAGTTTGATCAGTGCACCATAGATTTTTATTTTATCTATTCTAATTAAGCTGGCAGACAGCCTCCTATGTATATGATTTCATCCAAAACAAAAAGAAAACCAACACAAAAACAAAAACTTGAAAGGAAACTTATGGTTAAATTACCATCCACTTAGCATTTAATTTTATTAGGTCCTTTTCCCCCTTTGTTCTAGTAAGTGTTCTACAGATGTTGATCTATTTTATAATTGTGGTTCTGATATTGTAAGGGCTTTTTTTTTTTTTTAATCAGTGATTTCCAGCTATATGTACGGTAAGGAAGCAGGGAGAATTTGGGGTGTGCCCGAGGAGGTACAGAGGTTTAGCATAGAGCTTAATGCTCAGTAGTGCATCCTCTGAGAGCTACGCCTCACCATTCTGCTCCTGGGCTTCTGGTATTTACTGTGCTTGTGACCACAGGAATAGGAGTGCTTTGTTTTTTCTGGGGTTGGGGATGACCCTCTCCTTTAGGTTCACATGCATCAATGTTTATGGTACTTATTAGTATAGCGTTTACTGTTGTTATTGGCCAGCCAGTTCCATCAAAATGAAGAGTCTAGCCTGTATGGTCCTGCAGTAAGAGCTGTTTCACTTCAGCCCTTTTAGTTTTGTTTTTGTATGTATCTTTACTGAAAATTTTTAAACAGTGCTGCCTTGCTATGCTGTGGGTTTGCAGACCTGGACAATTTTTTGTTTCCTTGAAGAAAGTGTCCTATTCCTTAGTACTTTACAAACCAAAAATCAGACTCAGTCTGTGTTTCTATATGAGTGCTTGGTACAGGGAAGGTAATAAAGTATTTCTTAGCCATTTCACCACTGTGCATGCAAGTTGGATGTACTTACAGACCTTGTCCTCAGGAAAACATTGAGTTTGTGTCTTTCCCACTTTCTAACAGCTCCATGAGATGTTCCAAGACAAAGTGGCTGTTAAAAGCCACTTGGGACAGTTCAGCTCTTCAGTGTTCCCACTTCTAACTTGTGACAAAATGACACGATAAAACTCTAATGAGATAAACCATTATCTTCAACTCAGTGTCTTCCAAAGATATCTGTTGCATATTCCCATTTATTCTTTGCCACATAAGAGGCCTTTCATTCTAAGCTTTGGACAAATAGTTACCTTATGCAATAGTAGTAATAAAGTATTTCCTAATAAATACCATATTGTATCTTTACTTGTAACATAAACAGACTGCAGCAGTAATTCAAATGTTATACAAAGTTGGGAGCACCACAGATAGGACGGTGGCTTAATAAACATGTTGACAAGGTGGCTGTTAGCTACCTGCAGCACTGATGTGCTCCTGAGCCATGACAACCTCCTGGAGACCAAGGATGCCACAGGGCAGGGGAGCAAGCCAATTTTCGTGTTTATGGTAACAGAGCTTGCTGTACTTTCAGCTTCTTCCTTCTTCACAGAAGCAATGTGTTCCCTGCAAATAATAATTTTCTGATTCATGAATTCCACAGACACGTACAGGATAACACTTTCCAAAGGAAGGACAAAATTAGAAAATGGGAATATAAATGCAGATACTGACACTCGTGATGCAAATAAGCCTTGGGTTGTAAGGATATGCTAGGAATGCCACTGTATGGGGAAGAAGGCAGTTTAAATATAGGGAACGCACAAGCACAGGTTTGGAATACTGCAGGCCCATGTGAAAATATTGTCAAAGTGCTTGATTTTTATTTTTTTATGTAGTTTGGAAGAGAATTTTAGTCATAATTCCTTCAACAATAAAGCTGTGCAGTAGAGTCAGAAAAATATAGTGGTTATGAAGTACTAATAATAGTATTTTCCATTGCTGCGTTGTGTATTACACATTATTGTATTATTCATGTGTTTTTCTCTTAGTTTTTTTGAAGAAGGGTATTTTTTTTCAAAGGCACGAGAGAGGTGCAGTCCACATGGGGCTCTCAGCATAAAGATGTAGTGCTTTAACTTTTGTATTTGAGCCTGATTCTCTTTTATGTATGTTAAAATATTGTACTGGATTCTTTTCTAATGAACATTTACATGCAGATATCCTGCTTTTCCAGCCCAAGAGACAACCTTATGTAATACTTATTTGCATATTGACACAGTTATGATACCAGAGCTAGAGGAAAACAGACTAAAAGTCAACAGAGTGTGTTAAAATCTACTTGCAGGGAAAAGTTCCTTTAAGGGTTAGCATTATCTTGTCTCAGTCACATCTACCGCAAGACATAGGCATAGCCTCAAGCAATGTCTGGAGTTGCTACTCAGAAGGAAAGTGAATGTGAGAAAAGTTATAGATAATTTTGCTAACTTAAAAATTTCTGAAATGTGAAATGCAGTGATGAAGTCATCTTAGTATGGTTCCTGGGAATGTCAGTGCAAACCAGAGGGGAATCCAGGATACCAAGTAAAACAGGCTATTACCTATAGAGCAGGATTTAACATGCCTTTGTGGTATGTAAAAGCCAAAACTTTAAACTGGACTAGAGTAAGTGAACTCTTTAAGTGAGGAAAATGTGAAAGGAGGTTGCTTCTGTCATGGATTTCACAGAATATAGCTGCTTAATGGTGTGTTTGGGGTTCTTCAGTTACAGACTTTTGTGCCAATTAAATGCAGAGAGCTGAAGTAGATTTCTTTCTCCTGCTCTGGCTTTGTCCCATCTCCTGTTAAAACACTTCTACTTCCTGCTACCTTGTGCATACCTTTCCACAGCCATTAACATCTTGTTACCCACCAAATAACTTTCTTTTGTACACCATTTCCACAACCTGGAGGGCTGGGTGTCAAAAGAATTTGTTCTCACCTCTTTCAGCATCCTAGGAAAGTGGTTGGGATACTGCCAACCAACCCGTGCTGTCTTTTCTGATATAGGTGTCACAACAGAATTTCCTACAGAAAAGTCCACTGAGCCTTCAGGCACACAGCTCCCACTGAAATATTTTGAGAAGGCAGCAATGTGGTTTCTGAGGCCAACCAGGTTGTGTGAAGGACGCCCAGGAACGTTACAGGTCTATTGCAGTTTTGAGGAAATATTGATGTAGTTCTAACATCAGGGTCTATAATTAACATTCCTATAAACTTCATTCACATGGTACTGCATAAATAGTTCTCCATGGCAAAGGTATGTGTAATTGTCCTTGAAAAAGCTTTTAGAAGACAGAGGACTTATCCAGATAGGAAACTATATTAAGAAAAAGTTCCCAAATATATACATAGAGAGAGAGACGGCTTTAGAAAGAGTATTCATTATAACTTATTACTAAAAGAAAATTGGTTTTTGCAAGCTCAGTCAAGTGTCCTTAATTTTACATGTGTAAATACATGTGGTTTTTTTAATGTTCTAATGATGTCCAGCTCTTTTAGCATATTGTTGTTGGACAGTCCATGAAAGCAATATTCTTATTCTTTCATAACCAGACCTTTACTTAAAAGTAGAAGTGGTTTAGGTACTATGATGTCCTGAATACTGCAGTTAAAGACAGAATCATATTCTAGAACATTGCTTCACACAGCATTGCAAACTAACATATCTTATACCAATAAATATTTTTCTAAATGAAACAAGCGGCACAGGCACCAGACAGCAGGGCTTTCTTCTACAAATTACATTTTTCTCCTTGTGGCCTTGGATTTTTAATACAGCTATGGAATAATTAAGCAGAGTGGATTATTAATGCAGTTTTATAAATAATGTTAAGGTTGCCAGATGTTGTTCATTTTTCCTCTCTTTTTAATGTACATCAGCATTCAAAATGTAGGCTGGCAGTGTGTTATGGGGATCTTAGATATGTAAGACAATGTTGTAAGGTATTAAAAATTGAGCTTATGTACATGATGCTTTGCTGATTCATTTGTTTGGATATACCCCTCACTTCTATTTCCAGTTTTGAAAAGACCAACTCTTAAATCAGATAAAAGGGCAGAAGTCCATCATATATAGTCATTCTATGAAGTTTTGTCTTAAGTAAGAAAATTAGAAGATTTATTTATCTGTGATAAAACAGTATTCAATGTCTGAGCCCCTTCACCATTTCCAGAGCATATGTAATTTTTTTGGACAGCAGTTTTCCTCTGTATAAACTTCAAATTAGTGTAGCCAAATGAGGTAAAAGTGTAGGGATCAGCCCAAAATGTGAGGATGAGTGCAGGTTGCAATGATGAAATGGTTGGTAGGGTACAAATGTATTTGTTTTCCTCACATGATCTTTGTCCTTAATAAAGGGTGGAGGAGAAAATGATTTGTCATTTACACCCATTCAGTGTGGTTGTACATTTTGTTATAAAAGTTCTGTCCCTGGAAACATGGCGTACTCAAGAGTAGAAGACAGTTGCTAATAATTGTTATCAAACATCAGAAACAGTCTTCAATTTTATGAAAAAAGTTGGCATTTAGGACATTTCCATCAATCTTCAAAACTATCCTTTTGGAATACATTTGAGAAATTTGATATATATTTGCATCAAAGTACAAAAATTTTTTTCCTCTGCACCGATGTTGGATCTTTAATATTATGTAAAAAAATAACAGTACTTTCAAATGGAATCATTACTTATACATATGCCTCACTTAAAAACACATAAAAGATTTCATATTTGATTCTTTGGCTGATGAGAATACCCATGCAAAATCTATTCCATTTTTAGCTATTTTGCTAGTATGTCCTTATTAATACAGGTATTTCCTCAAATCTGCGAGTTAGATACCACCAAATTCATTTGCTCAGATATAGGCAGCATGGCACAGGAAACTTACCTAGTGAAGACTAAGCAGAGGCTGAAAGAGGCTGATTAGTTTCAAGAAACTGGCAGGTCTTCAAAATTGCTTTGGTTGAGGAAATGTACTGTCAACAGAACAAGAAGGCCAGGATAATAGCGTGGGACCAGAATTATGGTATTTACTGGCTCAGGTATCTGTGACTTCCTTCCACGCTTCCAAAACAGGTCTGACTGACTTCTCATGAGTGATTTTGCTCTCACTATGCTCAGTCAGATTATCCAATTATTATGGGCTGCTGATGCAAAAAAATGTACCATAGATCTTTTAAAAGATCTATAAAGTTGATTTCTTAATACTATACATGTTTAATTATTCAGTTCCTTAGGAAATAAGTTAACATAACACTGCACAAATCCACTGGAACTATCACAGTCAAACAGAGCTCTTGTCCACCTGTTTATGGATTTTATGTAATGATCCAATGAATATTTAAGATATGCATGATTCATTTACTGAATTTTGTTCAGATGAAAATTTGTAGCCCTGTATATTAAATACATGCTCTTAATTATCTTCCTTTTTACACTGGACACTTTTGGGTGTGGTAGAAGGTTCAAGTAGGCCTTGAGTAGTCTCTTGGCATTCTGAGTTAGTCCTTCAACGTGTATACCATAGTTCAGCTTCCCAGGGCATGTGCTTGGTTTTTGATTAAAGTTAAATCTTGTGAGCTGGGTGAAACAAATCTTGTTTTTCTGTACGCAATTTTCAATGCCAAAGTATGGGATTGAAGATATTTATTCTTTCTATTTAACTTTGACTTGATTTCATTCAGAACTTATGAATGATGCAGTAATGTTTTCTTAAGTCTTGAAACAGCAAATACTTCATATTTTCACTTTATAGATTACTCTGAAAAAGAGCCCATTGTCTGCTTAAACCTGATTGCACATGTTTTTTTCAAAATGGCTGTTTTCACTTGAGTTCTGTTTATTTTGTGATTTAGTGGCATTGAAATAGATCATTTCAGAATTGATGTATTCATTTTTATCATATTTACATCAGCTGCAGCTCACATTTAAATAGCAATTTGTTACTTCTACCTAAATGTTGCTTTCCTCAGCAATGATTGATACCATCCTCATGGTTATATATCGCAATTTCCTACTGTGTCTTTGAAGATCTACTCTTATGAGAAGTGAAAGTAAATTTCTCAGTTCTTCTGTAGAGTTGATAATCAAATTGAGCTTCAGGGGAACAGACCATTATCCTGGGCTTCTTAATACTCAGCTTCCTAGTATTCTACCATAGTCTACTTGTAATTACAAATTAAACTAAGCTTTTTTCTTTTTCCCCTTCCTCAAAAAGTCTCTTACATATAAGACAAATTTGTCATGTTTAATATAATTATTTGTGTGTTCAGGAACTCCTTTTTTATGTGATATGCTTAATAGGGAATTAATAAACTTTACTGCAGACCTGTAATGTATACTTATCTGCTTTTTTAAATTTACAGATTGGGAGATTTTTTCTTTGTATTTTTATTATTAGTGGAAGCGAGGAATAGGTGTATTTAGCTCTATCTTTATATCAGCAATAGTCACCACCCATGTTTTCTTCACATAACATTTTCTTAATGTCACCCATGCTACACTAAAATACCCTTCAAAGATGATCCAGACTTAATCAATGTGCAAAACTGACATAATGTTGTCAACCTTATCCTCAGAAGAGGTTCTCTGCTAACTGAAGTAAGTGGGTTAGAAAATATAAACTATGGCAGAATTTACGGGATAGGATGTTTCTAGGTACTGTATAAAATGTGCGTGATTATCTAACATTGCCTACAGAAATCAGACATGTAATTTCAATAGTGATGGAAATCCCTGAACTTTAGACATTTAAATAAATAAAACTAGACCAGATGTATTATACATCAGTGTGTTCTGGGATACAATTAATACATAAATGTAGCACTTGGTCTGCAGGAAACACAAAGCACAAATGATGGAGATCAGAAGATAAACAACATTCTTGCACGTGATTTATGAATTCTCACAGATCTGGGAAAGATCTGTACTCCAAGCTACACAGAAAATGCCCGTGTGTAGCACTGCAGAGACCAGCACTGGATGGTGTGGTGCCCAGTTGTTACTGGAGTCTCGGAAAGAATATGGTTCTGATGACATGGCACCTGCTTTGGGCTAATTAGGCATCATTGGCTTCATATCACCAGGCACCACTGTGCTGCATATACTCATCTCCCTGTTATGTGAGGAACGCTTAGACTTGCAGGATCTCCACGTTGTTGAATCTAATAACTTCTTAGATTATTCATACTGGTGGGAGTAACTGAGCTTATGGAAGCAGAAAGATTGCAAGAAATTGCCAAGTTCTAGGAGCTAGAAGGTTTTTGAATATTATTGCACTGATACAGTTCTCCCTATCTGTTTCTGATCTCTCTTTTTCTAGAAGCATTGTAACAGTGCAAATTTACTTTGCAGCAAGTGCCCTAAAGTACAAATGATTTCCACTGAAGTCATTAGGAAAAAAAACAGCAATGCCATTTAATGGGTTGCACCAGGACACTTTTCTATAAGTTACCAGGCTTACTGTAAGCAAGAATCAGCCTGAAGTGCCTAGAGGAAAATTGAACTTGGTTTTACTAATGCCATGGAAAGCCTGCTCTGAGCCCTGCAATCAATTTTATAATTTCACTTGTACATCAAAACACCGGGTTTTAATACCTGTATACTGTCCTACAGTAATAACATTTCCTTCTTCCCTTCTTTCTTCTCCCCACCCCACTCTCTCCAGTAAGGAGCTATTTGTACAACTTGAAGATGATTGTTTTTTGAGAATGTTACCAATTTCATCTAAAAATCAATTGAGTTTCACTGTAGTCAGAAAATTGTACATCCTCTTTTGTATCCAAATCCTCAGAGCCTTAGGGGAAAAAGTCTTTGAAGTGAAATGTAAAAAGAATGTTAATGTTTTATGCAGAAAGATAAGATTTTGGGGGGGTGAGAAAGAGGAGAGAGAAACAAGCATGATGTGCTTTTTCCAGTTTTTCTGATGCCAAATGTGTTCAGCAGTACACAAACTCTGACTTTCCTTCTCCCCTTCCTATCACCCCATTGATTTCAGTGTATGGTGACTTGTATTCTCCTTAGCTTTGAAGATCTCTGCAAATTCAAAGAAACTCTTCTAACGTAATCTTCCTGGTATGTTTTTGAATGAGTAAGTGGATGGTGAAGAACGAAGTGATGCAGTGAATCAAGTTTGAGTGTTCTGAAGGGTTTCGGAATTTCAAAATGTGCTTTGCATGTTACTTACGATTTTATAAGTAATTTTGTTGTTTGCTCTGTGCAAATGCAAAACTGCTGAAGAAATTTTTGAAAAAGGAGAAATTGATGGTTCCATGTTTAAAAATAAATAAATGCATAGATATTGCTACTAAAGTTGTTCCATGGTCTGTTATATGAACAAGATTAACCTTTTATTTAATATTTCTGTATAGCATTCATCTCACGGTACAGGACCTGTAGGTGTCAACTTTCTCAATTAGTCTATGGCCTGCATTTAAATAAATTAAAATGTCTTAAGACTGTCAGCTAAGAATATTTTGTAAATTCTTATCAAAACATTGTCTGGTATAGATATCATCCATCAGCTCATTTTATTTTGGGAAGCTACTATATTGTGAGTGGCTAGGAAAAGAAAATTCAATTGATAGCAGCAGAAATATGAGAGACAAAGCAGCTTGGTACTCATTTTCTACCTATGAGTCCCTAGATTTTTGTATATTGTAAAGGAATTTTGGGTTTGGTTTTTTTTTTTCCCCAAAATACCATGTGTATAATGAAACTATGGTATTCTCCACAATGTATATGTTATTCTTCTTGTAAATGGTTTCTTTATAACAGTATTTAATACCACAACCTGCCATAAGCTGAGTTCTCAATTTTTGTGTTGGTGAGCAAAAGGCAAATACCTCAGGTGATGAGAAAGATTGTGTAATGCCGGCTTTCACTGAGCATCCAGACCTGCTTAGCAAAAATCTTGTTGAAGTGGTCAGATTGTGCTTCATTGTGCTTCTATGCTGATGGTGTCCTGAATGGCTGATAGAAGATGTAACTAGAGGGGATACTGGTTTGGATAAGCTTGAGCAATCGGGGTTAGGATTAAGAGTGTTCCCAACAGGATCCTTTTGTCTCATTTTTCATGGTTCTCCTTAGCTTGGATGCGATGCTGATTGCATGCATGTATTGCCCAGTGCTATTCCAGCCAGGCTCAGTTTGCTGATGGTTTAGAACAGAGTGAGGTTAATGCATGGCCTCAGAATCCTCCTCTATCTTTTAGCTGCACTTTCACTGTTTTGCATGTTTATGTTGCTCTTTTTTTCCACATATCAACAAATGTCTTATCTTCAGTCTCCAGGTGTTACCATGGTATGGACCACTTGGATTCCTACCTAGTGTGCACACTGTAGATGTGTATGTGTAGCTATATATATCAATCTGAAATATAGCCCAGCTGTCAGGTAGAAACAAAAGCATTGTGAGGCGGTGAATCCTACTGATAAATCCTGAGGTTTTTAGAATTTTGCCTTCTTTTTTCTTCCATTTTGTGGTGTTTCTGATAACTGTCTTGTGTCTAAATACTCCCATGCTCAGCCAGTAAAGCTACAGCTTTCATTTTAGGTTGTTTGTATTTAAAGAATTTCCAAATTTTGACTTCTCTTAAATAGACTGGAAAAAAAAAATAGGCATTTTTGTATGAAGAGGTTTTTATTTTACGTTCTACTAGTTGTTCATTTTTCTTCTACAATGCTTTATCATCTGTCATTCCTTGAAGTTCAGGCACTGATAAACTCCCTGCTCATGTTAATGGGAGTTGAGAATGCCTGGCTTCTCTCAGGACTGGTGCCATATTACCAGGACAATGTATTGATTTGGTTGACTGCTGACATGTGATGCATGACAGAAATGAGAAACTGAACTTTCTGAATGTGAAGTAAATCATGCTGCTGACGATATAAAAATGATTGAGGAAAAAGCAACCAATCAGATTCTCTGTTCTCGTAGCAATGCTACGTAGGATTTAATATACAGTGAAACAAAAATTCTTTTACAGTCTAAATCAAATAGTGATTGAGACTAATAGAAAAATCTAAACTCAGATTCTTGCAAAAATTACTTTTTGGTTTTAGTATGCTTTACTTGCTACATTACTGACATGTGATCTGATAATTTAGAAATATTGAGCCAACATTTATTAATTCTGCCTTTTTCTTGTCAAGAGCCATAGATTATTCTTCCTAGACTGCTTATTACTATTTTAAATAGGTTTGTCTTTAAATAATTTTAACTTGTAAATAGAGTTGTTTTGAGCCCCAAATACCTGCAGATGGAGTTTATTATAGCCACAGGTGATGGGGCTTTAATATCTGTAAAACATCCACTGGAGACATGAATAGGTCCATTCTCTCTTCTGGCAGATGTTTTGCAGATATTAGACTTACATCCAATTATATTTGGGTACTTTAGCAGTACACAATAACATTCATTTGCAGATGACTATAATATTCTTTTCTCTCCTTCTCCATGGTATGAAATGAATGGGATAATTTATCCTTCTTGGAAAGAGAGAGAAGTATTTTAATGAAAGCTTGAAGAGACTTCCTGAAATTCTTCGTATGAATACCTGCTAACAAGTCTTGTCATTCAGTGTCAAACTCTCAGCTTAGCCTTTCCCCAGCATAAGTAATTTAAGCAGCAGGGAGTTCTGCACAGTCTCCCCAAAGCAGCCCAGATGTGCTTGCAATCTTTGGTTTGACCTTTTGGGTGAGATTTTCAAAGGAGTTCAGCTCTCCTAAAGCAGTAGTTGTCCATATTTGCTTACTATTAAGGCTGTGAGAACACAGGAGAAGTTTAACCACATCTTCCTGGCAGAGGGGGAATGCTGGTGCATTTGGCAGCCTGCTGGGGCATAAATCCTGGAGTTCTTTCCAGCATGAACCCTGGTATGACTGGATGGTTCGAGGCCAAACCATGTATAGGCAGTTGGGCAGAAAAGTTCTACTAACAGATGTTCTAAAAATGAAATAAAATCAAGAGCCATTTTGTTTTTTATAAACATATTTTCTCTTACACAAAAAAGTGGTTTTTTTCTTGCTGTAACTTATTTTAACATTTATTTTGTTAGAAAGAAAAATAAAATATTGATTTATTAGTTATGAAGTTTAACAGTTAAATTACCTCAAAATTAAATAAATCACCTTGATTACCTCTGAGTTCAGTAAATGGTATTAAAATGCAGAACTTGCTGTTGGAGGCCATGGTAGATTTGAGATAGAACATCAGCAAAACTCATTAGTATCACAAAGTAAGGGTGAACCCTCACAACAAGGTATGTAATGTTCTGCTTTCTAAACTCTCTAAGGATGTTCTTTTATAGTTTTCATATTATTGCTTTTACATCTCAATATCAGCCAATTTATTAATTTTATTTTATTTTAGATTTTATTTTCTTTTTGTCACTGTAATCCTGGTGTGAGACTTGACAATTATAAAGTGGTGATAGACTAGGAAACATAAATAAGCTGTCTGCCTTTTTCTGAACATAGACTTGTGACCAGAAAAGTAGAAGCTATCATGATAACCTGACGAATTTCAGGCCTGCAGAGTCTGCACATGTTCCTCATACCATGTAACTCTTGGAAAAACAACCAAAGAACTTACTGCACTGAATGAAGGATTTGTGCTTCACACAAACACTGAAACAAATGTGTTCCCTCTAAACATCTTACTGAAGTGGGCCTGTCTTGCCACAAACACAATCATTTATGACATCCACCCATGTACCATTGATCTTCCTGGAAAAGTACCCTTTAAAGCAAATGCAAGAGATCTAGTGGCACTTAAAATCTAGCATTCTGCAGAGAGTAGGAACAGCTTGTCAATGGCCAATGCCCCTATGGTGGCAGTAATTTCCCTTCCTTTCAAACAACTGCTGCTCCACTGTGAGAAGGTACCCCAGAAGGTGTAACGGTCCTGTGTACATCATGGAAAGGGGAGAGAGCGTTCTTTCCATGCAGTATTTGGGAACATGACAACAGCTTTTGTTATTAGCAGATTCAGGTGGTAAGCAATAATTTGCAAAAACCAAGTCCATCTTCTGGACTACAGCTTTTACAGGTATCAGTGGAGAAGAACTAGAGGATGGGTCTAGGCAGGATCAGACAATCACACCCACAATCCAGGGGAAAGAAGGGAAGTTACCAAGGCGTTACATCAACAGTGATAGAGCCAGAACTTGGTATAAACTTTTACCACAAGAAGTAATGAATGTAAAAAAGCTAAATTAAAGATTACACTATATTGTCAAAGGTTTTCAAGTTATATTTCACAGCTCAGGTCTGTTAGTTCAGAAACTATGGTAATCTCAATTACATGGCTACATAGAAGTGTTCCTCATTTCTTAAAATGTTCAATACACTGAAGTACCTCTGTATTTCAGGTCATTTTGGAAGGAAAGAAACCTTTGAAGTGTTGTGCTCTTCCACCATGTACCTTTAGCTATCTTTATACGGTGGAGGAAATAGAACAAGGTTAACTGAAGAAAGGAGAGATAGGGAGGGACACTCTCATCTAATTAGGCAGTCTCAGAAAATCATAATTCAGCAGAAAAATATATTATTTCCTCATCAGAACAAAAGAATTCAAATCTCCTGGGTAAATCTGTAATTTGACTATTTTTAAAACAATTTTACCGATCCTATAGAAAATTCAAAATCTGTTCTAACAACAGTCTTGGCTCAACTAAGGATGCCTTGCTTAGCCATTAGAAATCATTGTGCTAAAACTATTCTCATCTCTAAATACAGCATCTCTTGGGCAACATGCAACAATTTTGTGCTGTAAATTTCATCTGAGACAATTCTGTGTGGAGTGCTAAATGTTTTCCTGTGCAAAGTAGTAGTAAGCGAAAAGCCAAGTTCAGTCACATGTTGATCTTCATGAGACCAATTCAATGCAGATTTGAACATACTCTGTTGTATCACAAAGTGTGTAAGAAGCATCAGTATGATTGTGGAGTCATGGTTAATGCTTGTTTGATTACAGAGGATAGGTCTTCTACTGACAGATAGCAGTAATCTTAGCTCCTTTTCAGACCTCTCATGTTTTAGACTCTGAATAAGTAATACACAATAAATGCAAAGATTGTGATATCTATGAGATTCTTCGTTTCACAAAAATTCAGTATAGAGGAATTTAGCCATTTTTTTTTTTAGTCACTGTCCAAAGAGAGGAGGGAAGGTAAATATTGTGGGAAGTTATTAGTCCAAATTATGTTCAGTTACTCGTTTGATGATTCTTTTCTTGGTGAAAGAAGTGAAAGCATGAGGGGAAACAAATCAGTGACTGTTGATGTAAGCTATTTGTTGATGTGAATTTAAACTCTGTTTCTTAAAGAGTTCTGGATATGTTAAAAGTGCATCGTGTTTCACGTTGTAAAGCTTTTTCTCCCTTAAGTGTTGAAGCTTATTTAAAAGATACAAGCCTCCTTTTTTCTTTGGTTGATGGTATCAGCTAAAGCTAGTGAACTTTTGGATAAATGGAAAGAATAAGGAAAAACCTATTTCACAAAAATTTAAAAAAATCTATTTTCTCATCAGTTTTTCTGTCAATATCAGCAACTTTGAAAGAAGAGTGGGTTCCATTTTGGATTCTTGATGTTGACGAGCTGTTCAAAATCTGTGCTGTATGAATGAGATAGCTCTGATTCCTGAAACTGGTTTTCCCTTTTCTGCCCTCAAACTACTTTATATTTGCTGCTAGCATTATGAAAAACAGAATGTCACATATACAAAACAGATGTCACATATACAAAAAAATGGAACTGCTATCAATACGCTATAAGAATGTAACTACCATAATACTCTAAAACTTGTTGTATGTTGGATAGATTTTTGTGGTTGTTTCAGTGTTTTTACATGTTTCATGGTTTTACATGTTATTGGGTTCATATCTTCAAACTTGCTTTCTGCTACTGCTCTGCATCTGGATTATACTTGGGTTATCAAAAATTAGGTATGCATGGAAACAATTTTATAGTTTCTAGGTTATCACAAAATGCATAATCTGCAGCATTCCTTGAAATTAAGTGCTATTGGAGCAGTCTAAAATGGTGTTTATTGTATAATTTTGTCCTTTGTCTGTGGGTGAGAATTTAAAACCAAGGTCAAATATATACCATTTTATTATGTCAGTTTCCCAAAAATGTCATAGTTGTTCTGAGTTCCTCTTTTTACTTTCAGTTTTCAACAAGAAAAACCTTTAAAAAGCTACAAACCTTCAGGAATATCTTATTTCCTGGTTTTGTAGCAGGTTTATTTCTGATGTCTACTGATCAGCTCTGCGTACCAACTCTGGAGTATGCAAGTTAGCTTAGCTGCCATTTGGTGAACCCAGATTCATATTTCATGCATTTGTGTTATGACTGTGTGAACATGTGCTGTCTTCTGGGGTTTTTTGGTGGGTGGTGGAATTTTTTTCCTTTGGTTGTTTTTTGTGGTGGGTGGGTTTTTGCCATCCAGAGTGATGGCTGTTGCATTTGCTACAGTTGCTTCTTACAAGGGCCTCACTGAATGTGGCTGTCTGATTGCATTGAAGCCATTTTCAGAAAAAGAATGATACTGGTTTTATAAGTAAAATAAAAATGGGTAGAGTTTGTCCTTTTCATCCATAGTCAGATTATAAACTGCTTAGCGTATGGAGGAAATATCACAAGATAACTGTATGCTTAACTTCCCTCTCACTGGTATTACTCTCACTGTCCTCTTTCTTATGCTGATCATGGTGCACAAGACAGAAAAGTATCTTCCAGGCCTCGCCTGGTAACCTGGTCGTGTTTCTGTTACCAATGCTGATGTTTCAGCCCAGGGGCTGAAGTTACAGCAAACCCACACTGTTTTATCTAGCCTTGGGATCAGAAGTTACCTTAAGCTGAATGTATGGTTGCTACCTATATATGGGATGGGTGTAGTCTTAATTTGTTTTTAAAGGTTTACTTTATTAATATATATTGATATATCTTTAAAAAACCAAATATTGAAATACACCTAGGATTGCCATTTGAAATTATATTTAGTATTACTTGTGTCTGTATGTATGTTTACATCTATTATGTGATTAACTGTTTAGTTTTAGAAATATATTTGAAGTTATTTTCTGAATTAATTCTCTGGACTGTTCTCCATGATGGCAGAATAGATGTGTATCTTAACTGTTTACTCCTGTTTTTATAGATGGCTATACAACAGATGACATTGAATTTTACTGGCGTGGCGGTGATAATGCAGTCACAGGAGTGACAAAGATCGAACTGCCTCAGTTCTCCATTGTAGACTACAAGCTTATCACCAAGAATGTTGTTTTCTCTACAGGTTTGTGGAGGGGAAGCTGAAAGGGGAATTCACTGGGAAGACTTTTAGAAACTGCAAAGACTTTCAGAAACTAATTCTCAGTGTGTAGTTCAGGATCTGAGCGAAAACTTTAGAAACGTGAATAAATTAGAGCAGCAGCTGTGAATTTTGAAAGAAATAATTTTTATTACAGCTTTCACAGTGTATAAGGCATCACTCATTAACATATGAAGAGGATACAGTAGTCTGCCATGTTAAGGCTCAGTCAAATAAGCTGTATTTTCTGTTTTCTTATGAAAACATCTTAAGCCACTTATATACCTCAGCATCTTAAGCCCAAAAAGAAGTAACCCAGCCTGTAGAAAATTTAGAAACCTTTCTCTCACTATTTCTAGATGTTCCTTGTGCCAAACTGTGGATGTATCAGACCAATTATTTTGGTGTAAAACCTTTAAAATCTTTGTTCCATGGGATTTATGGTTTAGCCTATACTATGTTTGTAGTTTAGTGTATGCTAGCAAGCATATGACTTTCTGAAGTCTGGAAAGATGCTTTGTGAGTAGAAAATAAGATTGGTTTTCATAAAATAAAAAACCTCAAGAAACAACTAGAACATTTCAATGACTATTAAATCATGTGAGAGAGACGTGAGTTGGATCAGGCTCTTACTATGTGATGTTCTCTACCTACTTGACAAAGCTGCTAGGTGTGTTTAAAAAAAAAATCTTAAAAACTCACATTCTAGATATGGATAGAAATCATCTTTGAGGGAGCTTAGAAGGATTGTGCATTCCAAATTCTTCAAAACCAAGCAGAAATGGGACTTGAACAGTGTTCTCTAGGCACCTATTTCAACAAGTGTTTCATACACCAAAATATTTCTGGTGTCCAGTGACAAAGGGCAAGTGTTGCATTGCTTGGAAAGAAGGTTAGAATAAGGGTTACGCTGAAGTAGGTGTACCACAGCTTGTCAGGGAAGAAGCATTTCTATGCTTTTGTGCTCTGAAATGTATTTTGGCAGTTGATTGTTGAATAGTAGGATTGCCAGCAGATGTGCACCTAGAGCAGCCTTGTACCTTTAGAATAAAAGACTATTTAATCCCAATTCTTGCTAGAAAATCTGCATCTGATCATCCTGGATCTTTCAACTCTCTGTGTACTCTATGTTGCATGAAACAATAAAACCAAAATGACAGAAAAAAGTTTTCAGGCTTTATACAAGTAAATTATGCCTGTACCAAATATTCTTTTAGGTGCCTACCCAAGGCTGTCTCTCAGCTTTAAACTTAAGAGGAACATTGGTTACTTCATTCTGCAGACCTACATGCCTTCTATTCTGATCACTATCCTGTCCTGGGTTTCATTCTGGATTAATTATGACGCTTCAGCTGCAAGAGTTGCTTTAGGTAGGCATTTTTATACATCTCATGCAGTGTGCATTAGCTGAATGCTTTTTCTTGCTTCTGGCTTAGTGGATAGTGCATGATTTGAAAAATAAGTCTGTTAGATCTCTTTATGTCTGGCTTGTTAAGCTTTGTATTATTTGAATCAGCATTTAAATCATCACAATTTAAATAAAAATTAACGTGATTTCATGTCTGAATTAGCTAACTGTATAATCATTGTAACCAGAATTGGCCTAATTGTCTCAACATTTTCTGTAGTTTTACTGCTTGTTTTTCTCCAAAGAGAATGCATTTAGTTTACTTTTGCCCATGGCAGTCCAGAATACACATGCAGCACTGTGTTATGGATTATAAATTGCTTTTCCTTTCAGGTATGAATTAAATAAAGTTTTACTAGGGTTGTATAGCTAACTTCTCCTTAAGTTCAGGGCTGTTTTCCTTATTGTTACCTTACACTGTAAAAGCCAAACCATTTCCCTAATCGATTTCTAGACTACTTTTATATCTCATCATTAATCCCATGTGTGTTTGTTTATACTGTGCCCCTCATCAGAGGATCCAAGCAGGTTACAAAAATAAATATGAGTATCTATTGCCAAATTTTGTATAAATCAGACTGGCTTCTGCCCGTACAGTTCTCATATAGATAGAATAAATAAATCACCATAAAAGATACAACTGAGAATTTGACAGTTTAACTGTATAGCATACTGTTTTACCAGGCCTTTCTGTGTAGCATTTTCCCATTTCCCATAAGAATTGAAGACTGCAGACATCCTGAAAATGCTGAAGGAAAGCAAGATAACAATGACTCTAGGCTGGTAATTTATAACTGAGACCTGTTAGAGAAGGTTACAGTTTAACTGGTTAAAGACATACTCAGAATCCAACTACTGTTTATTTGATTGAACACAATTAATTACAGGTGTAACCTTCTTTGCAGTACAAAAAATTAAAGACAAAGATAAGGAATATAGACAGAGGGTGGGGGTAGGGTTTTTTCTGTCAGGAGAAAATGTCTCCTAGAATTTTTCAGCTCTAGCATTTGAATATTATGAGCTATTATGCTAGAAAATTAAAGTTAATTCAATCAACAGACTTGTCAATTCTTTTTTTCCAGGAATCACTACTGTGCTCACAATGACAACAATTAACACCCATCTTCGAGAGACTCTTCCCAAAATTCCATATGTGAAAGCCATTGACATGTACCTTATGGGATGTTTTGTCTTCGTTTTCATGGCTCTGCTGGAGTATGCATTGGTCAACTACATCTTCTTTGGCAGGGGACCTCAGCGTCAAAAGAAAGCAGCAGAAAAAGCTGCCAGTGCCAATAACGAGAAGTTACGAATGGATGTCAATAAGGTAAATTGAAACGAGGATATATTCTTAGCATTGCCCCACTTCTGCCAGAGAGAGCTTTAAAATGTAATTTCTTGTAGAAGATGAGTGGAGTGGGATTATTATGATCTCAGCTCTGCAGAGCAGTGTGCTTAGCCACCTCAGCAATGAATGCTGCCCTCTAGTCTGGAAAACTGAATGACTTTTTTCTAAAGCATGCCCTCAGTTAAGCTTTAATGTGAGATGTTTCCTCAGTCAGGTTGTAGAGTTAAATATGTCTAATCTGTTTCCAAAGGAACAAATCCAAAATGATGGCTATAGCTGATATTCTAGAAAGAGCTGTATGGAACGTTGGAAATAAAGCCTAAATTAAACCTACTTTCATAAATCTTTCAGATGACCTGGATAAGAAATGTTTGCTACAGAAATGTTTAAAGCTTGAAAACTTTGCATATTTTCAACATATAATGGCCCAGGATGCTGTTGACTAAATGAGAAACTGCTCAGAAATAAAGCATCAATTTGCTGTGTACTTAATTTTGAATCTAAAAATGATCCCCTGGGGATGGAGAATTGAGGCAGAAAATACAATTGCCAAGATACACATTTTTGGTAAAAGTATCCATTATGCTTAATGAAAATGGAGCACTTATCATAAAGCACTTGTCATTTTTCACTTTGACCATTTTGGATGAGTTTCACACAGTGGCAAATCTGGACTGAATGCTAAAAAGTAGTCAGTGTGAAATGTATAAACTTTCATAAACATGAAATTGGAAAGTTAATTATCTTTTTTCTTTTTCTTTTTTTTTTTTTTTGCATGGGAAGCTTTTTGAATTTGTAATTCAGAACGATACTCCAAGGGGAAAAAATCAGAATTTTAAAAAAAAATCTAAATCAGAAAAAACCCCAAGTGATTTTTTTATGAAGTGGAAACAGAAGTTTCATACAGCTCTAGTGGTGGAATTTCTCATGTTTGTTCAGAATTTCTACGCTACTATAGTGTGTCTGTGGACAGAAGAACGTTTTGTTCCATTTTTCCTGGAACAACAAAAATCCATCATGTGTTGATAGCACAAACCATTTGGTTTTATTAGGTTATAGTTTATAATCTTTTTAAGATAGAGAATTATATTGTCATGGCTCAGATCTCACCCATTCATTAATTTATTTTTTTATTTTGAATATGAGAGAAACATTAATAAAGGCAAATGCATAATGATGAGATAAATTTTGATGTTATGGTACCATAGATCATATTTCACCATTGCAAAGTTCATGAAGACTCTGTGAAATCTTTTTCTTTCTATTGGTGTTTTTTCAGCAGTGTAAAAAAAGTTGCAAGCTTTAATTTGTCAAGTTAATTTTTTAAAACTCAGTTTCCCTTTAAACAATCAAAGCTATTAACTAAGAAACCCTGTAGGTAGTTTTATGAGACTAGATCTGTGTTTACCTGAAGTCTTTCCTCTAATATCAATGAAAATTTAAGGTCCATAGGTCTCACAGTATCACCACTAGCCTAGGTATATTTTTGTATACGGTTTCACTTATGATATTTTCTATATATTGATTCATGCAACAGATCTTTCAGCAGTGTAACAGATTAGACAAACTCTAGTGGTAAATTGCTAATCACGAACTAGAATTTGAAAGCACTAACTAGTGTACTAATTCAGTCCAGTAAGCAGAGTAAATTCATTCCCATAACTGTTGCAGAAATTCACCAGCCTCTACAGGATTAACACAAAGTATACTGGGAACAACTTTAAATTATTTATTTTTTTTTATACTGAGCCTTTTGCTTAATATACCAGGCCAGCACAGTTCATAGTCTGTAGCGGTTCTGCTCTGGTATCCAGATACACTCTGATCTGATAATCAGGTTTGCAATTCCTTAAGCAATAGATAGAGAATCAAATAAGAGAGGATCAGAAAAGAGTAGTGATCAGAGAACATTGTCCTGCTGTGCGTAGACTGCTCTGGGGAGGAAGAAAGGAGCTGACATCTGTTCTTGCTGTTTGACCAGTAGCTAGAAAACGGATTTATATTTAATAGACCTGAATATTTTATCTATGAAAGGGGACTAAATATTGCATAATTATTTTCATGTACAAGAAAGAAAAATGGGTCTGAACTGTTGAATTTGGTTCAGACGCAGGTTTCTATGAAAACCCAAGTATTTTAGAGTGTTCATTTGGTCCCATTTCTATCTCTAATTAGGATCCAACATTGAAGGACTAATTTTTTGAAGTATGAGTATTGTTTTGTGATATTACTAGATTCCTCTTGTATCACTACATGGAATACCATGAATTTATGTTTGTAACTTCAGATACTATGTGAGAAAAGATTGATGCCATGAGTAATATAACACAAAGCATGAGGAAGAAAATTTTTATACAGCTCTGTTACTGCATTCAGCATAGACGTAAACAAGGCAGATGAATAGTTACTGAACTACTGCTTGTAGCGCAGCATCTTTATTTATACATTGCAGACCAGAAAATCTGTACTAGATTCCAACACCAATTTTTGTAACAGCTTTATACAACTTTTCTGAATAAGAAAAGCTAGTGAGTGGAGAAGTGCTGATTAGTCCTTCTATCCACAACCACTTGCAAAATCAAGGTGGAAGTTAATACATACTCCCTTTATGCTGTTGAATTCTCCAGTACGGAGAGATTCCAGGGCAGGCAGACACTATTTTTGCTCAGTGTTGATCAGAAGATGCTAGAGACCCTACAAAACAGTACAGAAGCACAACAGAAGCTGTTCTTCCATGACTGTGGTATCTGCTGAATCCAATGTAATCCCTTGGAAATTTGGAGACTCAGGAGGAGAATGTACTATTTTGTCCATTTCAGCAAACAACGTCAGGCTGGCTGCAGAGCTTCCCCTGGTCTGTTCCAGATGAAACTGTAGCCAAATCTGTCTTTAAATTTCATATCGTGTTCATGTCATATGCCCAATGAATGTGGTGGTTTTGGTTTCGTTTTGTTTTTTTAGAATCATAGATTCATAGAATAGTTTGCATTGGAAGGGACCTGTAGAGGTCATCTAGTCCAATCCCCCTGCAATAAGCAAGGACATCTTCAACCAGATCAGGTTGCTCAGAGCCCAGTCCAACCTGACCTTGAATGTTTCCAGGGATGGGGCATCTACCACCTCTTTGGGCAACCTATGCCAGTGTTACACCACCCTCATCATAAAAAAAAAATTCTTCCTTATATCTAGTCTGAATCACCAAAGTTTGTAACTTCATATACTCCCTCATTTTCAAAGATCGTTGGCCTTGTTTGGGCTAAAGGAAAGGAAGAGAAGGGATTGGGTGTGTATCTTGAATTCCTTCTTGAATTTTGAAACCTGAGTAATAAAATCATGGAGAAATTTAAAGGGTATAAAAATCAAGGAAAATTCAGGCTCAATTACCAGCAGATATGTTATCACACTTATTAAATCATACTGGACATGCTCAATTTTCTTTGCAGTGACTAGAGGTTAATACGCACGTATGATCATTCTACTCTTAAAGCTTCTTAAGCTGCATTCAGAGGTTTATTCCTTTAGTCTAACTTGCCATCTTTTGCCTTTGTCAAGGCTAATTGTTCTCTCTGTAAACAGTCATACTGTTGCTTACAAGTAAATCACTGGATTTCTACTTACTCTAGACGTCCTTCATTTATTAGAGATAGAGTTCACATCATTTCCTAACCTCTCTTTTCAAGCCTATTGTATCATCTTATGTTATTTCTTCAAATGCCTTTTTTATCTTTATAGTCTCAAGTTTTTGAATCTCTTCTGTTTTGCATGGCATAGTGCTGCAAGTGTGTATATAAGGATAGGTAAACTGGAGTGTTGTATTTCTGCTTGAAGACCTAATATGCGTCATAAACTGTGGTATATATACTCTAACCCATTGTTATGCAATTTTATTCTGTGGACTTTTCTATTTTAAATAGGAATGTTGGCAATCATCAGGATCCTTTTGATCCTTTGTAGGCACATTTCATGCTGCCTTTTCTTTAGGCTCAGGGCACTAATGTAATATATTGTCTGTGCGTCTTCCAGATGATTAACAGATATATTAAAAAATAGGTCCAAATTCGAACCTCTGGCTTCACAATATCATTCAGCTGACTGCTTTCCTATGGATAATTGCACATATATCTGGGACATATAATCTCTTCAGTTTTAAGATAATGTGTCAGAGGCTTTACTGAAATCTATAACTTTCATCTTTAATTCTGTAATTACATAAAAATGGTCTGGAAGGATTTGGTCTAGAAGCCTCTATGAGGCTTTGTCTTCTAATTGTAATCTTGGCTTCTGTTTCCTTTTGGGATAGAAGGGGGCGAGGGGAGGGAAACAAGCTACTGTGATGTAACCCTTCAAGTTTTCTCTTACATGAAGTTTGGGTTTGTCTGCAAGGAGATGATTAGCCTAACCAGGATGTCTGTGTAGAGCCTGGTACAACTGTGAATAATTTCTAATGTAGACACCCAGCTATTTTAATATACTTGATTTCTGTTATTACAGTTCAAATAATCACCTTCTTGGTGCTCTGTCAGTACTGATTTATTCCCCATAAGTTTATTCCAGAATCCGGTAGAAAAGGTGGTCTTGATTAATTTATAAATTTTCTCTTACATTGTTGGATCCAGTGATCTTACGTTGGAGATGTTTCCATCTTGGAGCTGTGGTTTAGATGGGCTTGCTGATGCTGATCACTGTGTTGTCTGATGCATGTTCTAGTCTTTGTGTTGTTCAGGATTTGCAGTCTGATCGCCTCCCAAGATCTGTATTTTCAGTATATTTTCCTGTGTACTAAATTCCCAATCAACCTGCTGCTTATGTTGTCGTTGCATCTTTTGGATTCATTGCTGTGTTTTCCACAGTTGCTTGTCTAACTCATTTGATCCAGACTACCACATACATTAATTGACTTTTCTGGAGGTGTAAGAAAGATGAAAATGCTTTTCAATATCAGTGATATCTGTCTATTTGTTACTCTGGATAGATCAGAAAATCTCCATTACAGCTATATGGTAATTTAATGGAAACTAGAACTGTCACTGTAAAGGCCATGGTAAATGCACTGGGCTGAATGAAAGGCTGATTCTTCTTCCTCTGTAAAGAAGTGTTCTTGCATCTTGCCAGCTTTACATTTGACAAGGGGTGATTATAATGGAAAAGCAGCTGTATGCCACCCTCTTCCAAAGCAACTGAGACTGGAAGTGTGTCAGGCAGCAGAGACAATACTCGCTGTGATTATTGATATCAGTTCCTACATCAAGGCTCTTGTTAAAAGAAGGGCTACAGATCCATCTCTTGATGGAGCACCTTGTCAGTCTTCTCTTAGACATCAGTATGGTTTCCTTACCACGATATTAGCTAGAAGCAGGATGTGATACTTCTTTTTTTTCAACCCAGATATCAAACCTTATAGAGGCATTACCTTGTACTGATTTGGTGCATCTTGCCTTCCATTTCTGGGCCTATCTTTCTAATTCTTACATACATGTTATTCAGGTTGTGTTTAAATGGATTTTTTTCTTTATAGTTACGTCATCTAGGTTTAGAACAGTTAATTACTGCAAATTACATTTCTTATATAACGTGTGTTATATTCTTTCAAAGTTATTTGATTTGCTACTTCAAAGAAGTGGCATTATGTTTTGCATAATATAAATACATCACTGAATGTGATTTTAGAATGTATATAGTTGTAGTGATAACGGAAGCCTAGATGTTTCCAACCTAACTTAAAGCACAGAGGTGCTGTAAGTGTACAGGCTATATACCTGAAGTACATGACAACCTAAATCACAAAAATAAAACCCTACCTCTAATTCTGCAATCATGCTGTTGTTATTGTGAGCATTAATAAAGCAATTTCCCTCTGTAAAAGAGGGGTGAAATGTCAGGATATTACACAACACTTCATAAAACTGTTTATAGAGATTTATTCAGTCTTTTTTTTTTAAATAAATGTAAACTGACATTTCTAACCTCTGCATGTTCAGATAAGGGTTTTTTTCTGAACACGAAGACTTCTTTTAAATATAGTGAGTTTATTTTTAAAACAATGAGTAATTCTTTACTCAGTAGGCTTTGTATTACGCAAGGTATTCAGTCACCACGCCTGAAAGTTACAGTGCTTTGCTGTTACACAATGCCAAGTCACAAACAAGCAAAATTGTCAGACTAATGATATTTTTCTATCAAAAATTTGGGTACCAAGTAGAGAACATGGAACTTTAATATGATAATGAGATTAAACAGCATATTAATAGATTTGAATCACAATAGAAATGTTCTCTTGAAGAATGAATGTAGGGCTTAGCAAGCTAAGAAGGTTTAAACAAATATAGGTATCTTTGCAATTCATTGCCCTCCTGACCCACTCTTGTTACATCCAAAGCACACTGTTGCTAAAGGAGATGAGATGGCAAGGAAAGAACAAACAGAAGCTTAACCTGTCCTCAGCTGCACTTAACATGGTAACTTTCTTCCTCTTCAAGTCGTCTCAGCTACTGAGTCTTTCCCCTACATCTTTTTAACCAAGGAAAATAGTCTGACCAAGTTTAACCAGAAAAGGTGAATAGATCTCCTTAGATCTTTAATTGTTAGAGGACTCCACTGCATTATCACAGTTTTAAGACAAACAAGACCATGAATTTACCTGTTTCACAAGTGGCTGCACCTAATTATGTCACCTATGCAACTGGGCAGGCTGGGGCTGAACAGTTTCTGGCCATTGTATAGTCTAGCAAGGAAATGGGGCTCCCACAGCATCCTTCTTCTGCAGGTACCCATTTTCAGGTTCACTGGCACATGTACATGTACTGTTTGAACACGAAGACTGAGTACTTTGTTTCATTGTGCCAACAACGCCATCCGTTACAGTAGCATGCTTTGAAACAGCACAGCGTCAGCTCAGGTATTACTTTGCTACCTGTCATTTCCCATAACAGCTTCCAAAATTCTTTTTGCCACTTTACTAGTGAATAAACGGAAGAGACTCTGCATTTTTTTCCGCTGTCATATACATAGATGTCTCTTTGGAAAAGGAGGGGTGGAATTAGATGAAGCAGTGTGTTAACTTGAGCCAATGTGAATCCATTGATAGATACATGTGGCCCTTTGCAGGCCAACTTGTGATTGATTTCTGTGCACTGCAAACAGACAAGGTCGCTTTCTTCAATTTTCAGACTAAGGTGTAAAGATGTATTAACAGGGCTGCAGGCCTGAGATAATGTACCTTGTTCCAAAGCAATGCTCATTAGCTTAGACTTGGCTAAGGCCTTTATTTCCCCTCCAGTTCACTGCTGGTTTGCCTCTGGCCTTTTCAGTTCACAACAATATTTGTTCATTTCTATGTGAAGTTATCACATAAATGTATCTGTAATGAGGAGGAATTATTGCAAAGGTAGCTAAAACCAGTCAGTATTTATTACATAGAAGTGCACCTTATACCGTATGCAGTAGAGGTACTTCTAGTATATAACATGAGTGAGCAGCAGACTGTAAAATCTTTTGGAAAAAAAGGGAATATTAAAATGGCTACATGCACAAATTCAGTTAATAACTTGAACAGGATATTAAAACACTAAGGCAACGCGAAGCTCTTAAAATTTCAGTCTAAAATATCAAATTCTCACTGCTCTATGTCACTAATAATGCCAGTGTCCACATTTCAGTGAAAGCATTCCTCCTCTTTCTCAAGGAACCCTCAAGAAGAGTTTTCCTTTTGTTTGCAGTACACACGAGGACTGATTTTTTTATCCAGAGTCAGAAGGTATTCCTTGCACAGAAGTTTACTGAAGGACATCTAATAAAAATAGGCATGGATTTTAAAAGCTCAGCCTTTCACCTAAATTTACCTTCTTGCATTATTAAGGAACAACTTGCAAATGAAACAATCAACAATGCACAGAGCACTCGGCCAGCCTCTTCGTGTTTTGTGGAAATCTGAGGTTTGACAGGAGTGAAATTTGAGGAAGTTCCAGTTGTAGCCAGCAGCACTTTGCAGAAGCAGTCAGAGGTGATTTATTTCCATGATCCGTAGTGGTATTCCACATGACATCTGAATAAAGGTCAAGTCAACTGCGTGAGTTTTTCTTTCTGCAGCTGTGCTCCTTTGAATGCCATGTTTAATTAAAGTAAGAACAGTGCATACACACTCTGTTTAAAGCACGATATCCCTTTTGCTTTTGTAGTGCATCTACAAACCTGCTATCCACCAGTGACCCTGAATTAAATACACTTTTGGTTGCAAAAAAAGAATCCATTAATGCAGTTTATATCATTATTTCAGATTGTGAGGAAATAAGGCACAAAAAAAGCTAATTATGTACAGTGAAATAGAAGAAACATATGTAGCTGCAGTCGAGAAGGCATCTGGCTAGTGAATTTGGTGAACTAATTTTCCAAAGCAGATCAGCTCTAAAGACTTGGGCAAGGTTTAACTGAATGGCAATGAGTCAGCTAATTTCTATCCAAAAAAGAAGTTGTAACTCTAAATGTTATGTGCATGTAACCTTGTTGTGCTCCTGAATCTTGAGGTCACAGGATTGTGTACACTAGGGTGGCACTAAGTGGTAAAAATATTCTTATAATATAGAAGATGACTGTCAACCCCTTTGCTTTATTTATAGTATCTAAAATGATCATCTGTTTGGTTTCTTTTTGCAGATAGGAGTATATTGTTCTATCTAATTTAGGGGAAATCGTTTTCAGGTGATCCAAAATTCGTAACAGAAGTGTTTACATAATTGGAATGATAGTATCCCAGACTGGTAGGGGGGTACATATTTCAAACCCCTCTTTTATAGTTTTTGCCCATCTTCAGTCTATTGGTGACTATTAATTATGATGCTTTACCTTTGTTGTCATTTGCTGTTTAGGCTGTAAGCTTACATAGACTGAAACAAGTTAATACTTTCAACAGTACTTAAAAACCCCAAAATTGCTGTGTTAGAACACTCTAAAGACTTTTTCCCAATACTGCAAAAATATTTTTTCCTCAAAATCTTCCCACCTCCCACCCCCCCCAACCGATGGAAACATTCTAATTCCCAGGAGATACATGGTACAGTCATTCTGCACCCTGCAATGGAGACGGTTTGTCTTTGATAAAGATAGAGCGAGGTTAATGAACAGAATAGCCCAAACAACCTAGAAACAACATATCTAGCAATATTCATAACAAAATATTACTAATGTAACATATGACCTGGGCATCCATGTAGACCTGTAAAAATTGTATAATTTTTTTTTTTTAAAGGGTGTTAGGGTGTGTATTGCATGCATGTACATTATATTTAATGAAACAGTCATGCTGTGCTATGAAGACCTAAGTTTATTGGTAAATTCTCTTAGTAAATTCATTTGGATACTAGCTGCTTTCCCAGAATTTTGCATATGGAGAAAGATAGACACCAGGAGTCCATTTCTCACATAACATAGGAAAAAGATTAGGACATTGGTAGGATTATGCATAAATGTGTGTGTATATATGCAGACATATATGTCTATATATATATATGAGTATATCTTTTTTACTCCTTAGATATTAGTTTTAAGAATCCTTCTGTAATGATATAAGATTATATTTAAACATAGAAGTCTAAATCTTGTTTATTCTGGAATTTAGTTTTCTTCCCCAGCCAAGAAACTTGTTGAGCCTTGTCCTTAAACTTAATGCACCTTAAAGCTATGTACAAGAAGCCCTGCATACCTGTCCTTGCTCTTGTCTTCAAAATAAACTCAACTTTCTGGTAATATAGTTGTCAGAAACATAATGCTTTTGGGCTAGCCTGAGGGGTGCAACACCAAAGGTCACACAGCCTGTATCAACATGATTATTTTCATGTAATGTTTTCTTTGGGCCACTTCTCAGCCATGTATTCTTTGACTCTTCAAGGGTTCTTGCAGGTCACTGGAAATGAAGGTCTTCAGAAATGGAAGATTTTAGCTTATATTTTGGTAGATGGAATTCTGAGGTTTTCTGCTTTGCAGCTATAGCAGTTTTGGGTGGGCAAGTTGCCTTTACATAAGTTTCAGTTGTTGCATGGAAGGTCTTTTGTTTATTAACATATATGATAATATAGCTGAAGGAGCAGATTAAAAAGCTGAGATTCCATGTAGGTATCCTTTGAAGAGGGCTAGCTGTTGTGGAGATTGATTCTTCAGCTTTTATTTCTTTTTCCTTTTTGTATTATGAGGCATATATAATAGTTTGTGACTTATAAATAAGCCTGTATTAGGTCTCATTAACACATTAATAGCTTTCTCAGTTGTGAGTAGATTGCACTTCCTGAAATGCATTGTGTGAAACTTTTATAACATTGAACTTAATAATGTTTTACATAAACACATACCATGTTTACATGTTATTTTTTTCTCTTGTTTCTATAAAATTATGTGTCAAGAACAAACCACACACTATTGCCAAAAAAACTAGTCTTTTTTCATTCATTTTAACTGTGTTATGAAATTCTCCTACTATCCATATATTTATATTTTATATGTGTGTGTGTATATTGACATAGAGCTATAATATGTTTAATCAAACTCAAGCTTCGTTTCAATTTACAGGCACAGAAGGCCACCAAAATGTCAGAAAGGAAACTAATTCTGTTTTTATTTTCTTTAGAATTAATGTATACACAAAAACAATTTAAGTATAATATAAAATTTGCAATGATACATAATATTGGTATATATTTTGAATACATAGACATTTATTTAGAAACAAATCTGAAATTACTAACCATGTCTTGGCAACAAAACAAAGTTTCTTCATTCCTGTCATTCATTTTTAAATGAGTGACAAAATGTTAGACTCTCCCCAAAACAGCAGACTATCAGTGTGCAAGTAAATAATGCAGGAATGTTCTAATTCAGTCAACAAATATAGATTTTTTTTTAATTATTATTTTAAAGGAGAAAACTTTTCATTTTAATATTGTCAGGACTAGTCCTCTGAGCCTTGCAGTACCTATAGCTGTGGAACTGGTAGTATTTTGGTCTTCTAAATCAGCACTGAACATGATCATAATAAGTACAATTCTAGATATTTTTTTTTAACTTCAGAAATTCATTGTCAAAAGTTGGAAATTCTTCTTTATTTTCACTGTAGTGAAAACTTGTCAGTGATTTTTCCATAGAAGAATCTCAAGAATTTTCTTATGATTTTTTTGTTGAATTAATTGCAATTTTTCTCTAGTGTTTTATCTGATCTTTGCTTCTGCTCAAAAAGTTTTTCCATGCTGCTTCTGGCTATGTTAATCTTTGGGCTGGGCCCAAGAATAATTTGGTCTTCCTCAAAATCACAAGCCTTAATCTGTTAACAAGTGAGTATATGGTCAGATGGATAAAACACTGGTAGACTTCTATTACAGTCCACTCACTCTCATGACAAGTGTACGCTGTATAGTGCTTTGCATGTTGTATTTGACTTCAAACAAGAAAAATAGCATCTATGTGTTTTACAGAAGTCTGTTCTAGAGGAGTAACTTTATCAGCTTTATTTTTGCTGTCTAGTTCATATATCAAAACCATAACTAAATGCAAATTATACCTTGGAAATTTTGCCGGTTGCTATGATAAACAAATGTTCCACGCATTTTTCATCTTTCATGAAGCTTTCCTATATAAGCAATTTTGCTGTGTTTCTGTAGTAGATTTTTGGTGCTAGGTATATCTGTTAAAGTAAGAGAGCATAATAGGAGACTTAGCTTATGCGCATAACAGAAGTTTGATGAAGTTTTGGTCTTATATATCACAGGTGGAAGAGAGCACCTTCTGGGATGTAGGTTCTTGCTGATGTATTATTGTATATGTATATATGTATATATGTAAATGGGATGGTATTTTAACCAGTACTTCATCAGAGCAGTATCAGCACGCACCTGGCTGCCTAACACCTTGTTTCTTGACGAAACAGTAGGATTTAGAGCTGCTGTTAACCGGTACCCCAGAAGACTTCTATTCTAAATCACCTGTCTTTGCTTCCTCCTACATGTCTCAGTAGTAAAAAATTCTCACTGAAAATTGTAGCTGAAATTTAAAAAATTCCAGATTGGCTTGATTTCACCAAAGACAGCTTTTTGTTTGTTGGTTTGGGGTTTTTTCCCCTCTTAGTATTTACAAAATTTGCCTTGTAAAAATAAATGCTTTCAGGAAGCTCAGGTAGGTTAATTTTTAAATTTTTCAACTTTTCCCCTAGAGCAGTCTTTGATACTTATCTTTAACATAGAAGAGGTTTCTTGTTTCATGGAAGGGTTTCATTTTTAAGGTAGAATAATTTACAAAGAATTGTTTTGATCTGAGCAATTATTTTGTGATCTACTGGAGGAAAAAAGAAATATGTACCTGAAATTTCTAGAAGGGAGAGCAACTACCTTTAAATATCGTCCATATGAAGCTTATTCAAATTTGAAGACTTCCAAATTCAAATTCCCCTTAACTAATGATTAGCTCCACTATTGTGTTATGTTCTTGCCAGAAAAAGAAAATTGATTCCTCCTTATGTGTATATGCATTATTCGTGATTTTGGATTGAGAGTGAAAGTCTCATACACAGGAAAAAACCTTGAAAACATTACTAACCTTAACATTTATTTAAGTCCCATTAAATGAATGTATCTGCTTAAGTAAAGCTACAAACTTATTTCCTGAATCAGATATCTGTTTACTGTTTATTGTCAACTATATTTGCTACATAGAATGGAAATTACATGTACAACATCAAAACCTTACTTACATAATTTATTCCTTCCGCATTACTGGAGACCCCATTCAACTGAATTACCTTGTCCAAAAGTGAAGGGGAGGATGTTTTGCTACAGAATCACAGTGTACTTTTTCTTTCTTGGTTGGCTAAGGTGATTTATTCCTCTTTACTCCAAAAACCCCAGGGATTTTTTTGCGATATTTTAGAAGATCTTGGTGTAAGGTTCAAGCTGAGGACAGGACACCAGTAGGCCATTTCCCCATTTTTTTCCTACTCTGTGCCATAATTCAGACAAAAGTCCTGATTTTGGTTATTTCACTTGTTGGCTTTTGGATTAGAACATTGGATTCTGTGCAGCAGTTTGAACAAGTTCATATTTCACAATTTTTATTCAAATGTCATCAAGCCAAAGACATAATTTAGCCTCTTTCATTTTATGTGGGCACTTATTCTTCAATGTCTTTAAGTATGGGATCTTGTGTGTATGTAATAGATGCCAAAAGAAATCATATGTTTTCAACCATTTCTTCAGAATCCTGCAATATTTATGACTAAGTTATTGATGTGTTACTAATGATAATGATCAAGGAATCACATATGTCAGAGGGTAAAACTGGATGCCTAGAAGTTAAACTACAAGTAGTTAGATCAGCGTTAAAGCTGTGTGTCCAGATCTTGGTTTTTTTCTCACTTTTTTTTTAATTCTTACAGGTCTCTTGGTTTTTTGCTTAGGTTTTTAGGCTTTAAAAAGTTCAAGAACCTGAAGAAAATCCTGAGTGATTTTGCAGAGTTTCTCTGGATTTTCTGACCTGAAACCAAACAAAGTAACCTCAAATTATAAGTGAACCTAACGTTACTGTCCTCTAACTGAATGCTTTACAGCCTGATGCAAATCTTAGGTGCATAACACAATGCAAGCCAATGCATGCTAACGTGGTTTCATAAATAGTTACTGCAATACAGGCAATAAATTCAGTTTTGTACAGACAATGGAAATTCAGTGTTTGTTACATTCTTAAGGACATTGTTTCACATATGAATGTTTTGAAATATTAGGCATTTGTGCTTTATGAGTTCATATAACTTTATCTCAATAGACTTGCTTATCATGTCAAAAATATTTGTAGAGCTTTAAGCAGGTGCCATTTGAAAATCATTAATGCTTTTTTCTTCCAGAGTGAACCTAGCAGCAGCTTATACAGGACTGTCTACCCACACATTCATTACCTTGTGTAGTCAGTGCAATTCCCAGAGATCAGTGGCTCCTAATCAATAAGTCAAGCCTTGCTGATGAGGTGGAGGATCCCTATTATACATAAAGCGCACTTCGTACTTTCACCTGATCTTGCCAGAGCTACTGTGACTAGTCAGAAAGAGCATGTTACTGGTTTTCCAAGCAAAACTCAGCCTGTAAGAGGTGGGAAACTATGCTATAGATAATACTAAGGTCTTTGTCTCTAACAAATTAAATTATATGTCTAGGCATGTCATGTTGGTCTTCAATGCAAAAGGGATCTTTATTTCTGTCTTCAGTTCTTACGAATGTCAGTTCACAGGACCTATAAATGCTGAGACCTGATCCCAAGTATTAATCTTTGTAACAGACTGGGTACTTCTGGTCTCTCTTCTTGGTTTAGCTCACCATATTTTGCTTTTGGTGCTAGTGGCAGCCCTAATTAACAAAAGGATATTTCTTTTGAACTTGCAACTGGTTTATTTTTCCATCAGAAATTCCAGCCCCACTGTCTATTTTATCCACAGCTTCTGAGCCATTCTGCCATTAAAATGAGCCATCAGTACCTGCCTGTAATTGAAGGTTATAGGTGAAAATGAACAGTATAAGAGGAAGTAAACTCGTCAATATTATATCTTTCCAATTCATCAATATAAATTTACCTCCTACCTATAAAGCTGTGTTTGGCATAACAGTAGAGCATAATTACCAGGATGCTGGTTTACTAGATGTTAGCGTTTTCGAAGATTCAGTCATCACTGGAGGATTTCTAATGTACATATGTTTGTTTGTGTGTATGTGTGTGGGAGTTGTAATTTCCTTGAATTTTATAGTTGCTAATATATTAGTGTAAGAGGAATTCCTCAAGAAAGCCATCATTTTGGAATTTCTAGGTAGCAGGAAGAATATATAATGGTAACATTTCTACACTTTCCTCTGTATTCCCTTTGTTTGAGGCCATCAAAAAGGTCATGGCCTCTTTCAAGGCTCCGGAGTCAGCTTTTCTTCTAGTTGACCTGGACCTATAAGTGAATATCATTTGCATCATATATTTTGTCATCCACCTTTAAGGTTGATTTATAAAAAACCCACCCTCTTGCATGGTTGCTGAGCTCTGGTCATTTCTCCTCCACTTCTGCTTTCACCTTTTATTTCTGTGATATTTACTGCTGCTTTTTCTTCATCTTCATATCCTCCCTTCCTTCCTTGTCCCTGGGAATTTCTCATTAAGTTTGAACTTTCTTGTTCACCATAAGGAGTCTAGTTCTATGGTTGAACAATCCTTCAGCACCAAGAGATCTTTTTAACCTTCTTCCACCTCCTTTTGAAACCACTTTTATACTTACTTTTCCCCCAGAATAATTTTAACAATTGTTTTCATATCATCATATCTTCCTTGGTCAAGTGACCAGCTGGAAAAATTACATTTACATCACAAAGTTATGTTACCTTGAGGAGCAGGGCAAGACAGTAGTAGCACCTCTGAAGCCAGAATATACTTAACGTTAATTGTTGGCTTAGAGGTCCCTATATCTTTTAATTAGTTGTCCTATTAATACCCTAGAGTGCTTTAATTTTAAATGAAAGATAATAGCTGCCTTTTCTCTAAGGAAACTGGTCTTGATTTTATTAACTTACAGGACAGAAGAATAATTGGCACATATCATTGTCCAGAAATGTATTCAACAAAGGTATCTTTCATTGTTTTCTAATGTTTTTATCCTCAGAGAATTAAAATTCAGGTCCTGACCACTTATGGTCATTAAAGATCCCATGGCACTTTTTTATAGCGTGGTCATCTCAACCCCAAGCATCTGGCCAAATACCAATTTATGTAACCGTTCTGCTTACCTAACATTCCCCACCACCACTCACCCACCCCATAGTTTCAATTGGCTACAGCATACTCCATTTCCTCAACTAAAATATAGTGTATTGTTCTGCACTGTCAGTCACCATATTTTCCCTTAGAGGTGATTGTGCTTCACTGGGAAGTGAAGTGGTTCTTCTTTCTAAAGCTTGTAAAGCGCTTTGGGATCCTTTTGAATGGGTGGTGCTGTGTGCAATAAATGTAATTCATTATCATTCTCTGTCAGGCTTCACTTAGTTACAAAGCATGTTTTAGTTAGAGTTGGGCGAACCTGCTTGGTGGGAATAACACTCCCAGCTCTCTCTATCTGTCAATGAACCTTTTGTCAAAGGTTGAAAAGTTAGGTTAATTTCTTTCTGGGTTTTGTTGTTATTTGTTTCTTTGTTTCTTTTATTTTGACATTCATTTGTACTTCTGGATTGGAACTTTGGGAGTTCTTCAGATTGGGAATCCAAAATATCACGAAAAATGCACTTCTTACTATGGTCAATCCAGTGTTCCAGGTGCAGGAGGGTCAAATTAGTGTTTGAGAAGCACCTGAACTTTGTGGTGCTTACCCGGCTATTCTAAAACTTGAAGGTTCGCCCATCACTAATTTTACTGTACTTTGCATCACTACTTATGAAAAATTCTTGGAATATTGAAAAATGCTGTGCTCCAACTCAGGTATCAGTGTGATATGTGCAGAAGAAGATGCTTTTTCTAGAATATAGTTTAGAATATTGCTAAATGTTTTTTCTGCCCAACATCACTAATCTTACTAACTACTGCCAAGATTACCAGATACCTGCCACAGTTTGCTGCGTTAAGAAATTTATTGAAATGAGAACAGAAGTGACAAAAGACTCAAAGCAAAAAGATAACTGAAAGAATGATATCATGTCACTAAAACATGTCTATATCTAACTGTTGGACTAAAATAGCTTTTCTTGCATTTGTATTGCATAGAAAGCATATGAGAGTGCAAAGAGCACTCAAGTTTCTAATATCATTGCAGATCAGAAGGATAAAATTCTTAAAGTAGATTCATCCTAAGAAGATTGAAGATGTGAACAAATTTGTTGGCACTAAAATCTTTCCAAAGATAGTATCTTGGAATGCACAACATTGAGGTGAAAATAACCCAGGCTCTGGGCTAAGGGGTAAAACCACTGCATTAGTGGATGTAATGTCAAACTTCCCCTGATGTCATTGGAACTAAAATTTCTGTTCTTTTCATAAGGCTATGTGAAACTATGGAAAATGTAGTTTCCAAATGGCTTTGCACCCCTCTTGTAAGATACCTCCCCTATTTGTTTTTAGACATTCTTGGGATCAATGAATGCCAAGTGCCTGTAATTGCTTTTATTTTTAGGATACTGAGAGTTGTCTTATTTGTCTGACATCTTATAATAAAAATGACAGCCAATTTTGCCTTACCCGAAAAATCACATAAGACTATCCTTAATAAAATAATAAGAAAAAGTTTGGAAGCTCTGTTGAGAAGTTTCACAGATCTATTTGAAAGCTTTTACATATGCTTGCTTTTGTTTGTATTACAATAGCAGAATACTCTTTTTGCCTTAGTTTTGTCTAATGCAGATGAGAACTGATTTGATTGCCTCCCTGGCTAGAACACAGCGTTTCATCACCATGCTCAATATCAGGCTACAGAGTTCTTAAAGGAATTTTTCTGGAGTTCTAGCTCAACTTTCCCATTTTTCCAGTGCTTCTCAAAAAAGATTGATTTCCCTAACACGCTAGAAAATTCAAAGGTTTCATATTGCTTGGATGGAACACAACTGAAAATAGATTATTTTGGCTGCTTCATATTGAGTTGTTACATTTAATCTAAAACTAAAATATAATGAAACTAGAGGGGTGCAAACTCCCATACATTGGGAAAAAAAGAGAGAGGGAAATCTGGCATCTCAGTGATGCCAATTTTTATGCATCACTTGAACAGATGTAATCACTCAAATGGCAGTGTTTCAGTAAGTCCAAGTACTTTTGTGAGTATCTGATTTCCCAGTTCATAATACTGTGCAGTGGCTGCCACTAAAAAGCAACCATTGTCAACCTAGTTCTCTCACTGTGCTGTGTGAAATATTACATGTTGGGTTTTTTTTTAATAATGGCTAAAACAGTGCTATATTGGGTAGTGCAGTGAGGTGCTGGCTGCTGACTCTAGATATTACAGAATAGACTAATGCCATATTATTGTTTAGAAATCCACAAAAGTCACAGTTAGTGCACTTTCAATAATATAGTATATATTATGTATATTATAAATTAATAATGTGGATGAGTTATTCTTAGAGAAGCTCTGGGACAGTTTCATTTCTTATTTGGCCTGGAGTCTATCTGCACTACCATTGCTAAGTCAGTGTACTTAATTAGCTTCTCATTAGCTTTATTGCTTTTAAAGTATTTTTATTTAATCATATTCTGTAATCACACAATTCAATAAACTTAGAGGGAAGGCTGAGGAGAATTGGAACTTCCTAAATCACCTGATATTTGTTTTGTATAAATGGATTATTTTGAAGTTCTCCTACCGTACTTCAGATCTACTCCAGATTGCCTATGAGTAGAATTTAGTTCCTCATCTCTGAAATCCCCTTAATTGCTTCAGGGTTGTTGTTTTGTTTTTTTTTTTTTTTTTACAACATTGCATTAGTATTTTTTTCACTGAACCGCCTTTAAAAAAATATATAGTAGATAAAACTACCCATTGAAACAACTGTTCAATGTACATTTGATGTGATTACACTCTGTATGTGTTTTTCCTTGCTCCAAATTGCAGATCTCTGCTATTCCAGCATTCAGGTCTCCACAGCATGCACTGTATTTATGAAATTCATTAGAACTGGGGAATGGAGTTTGCATGTAGGTTGGTGCCTTTCCCCAAGTAACCGGCGTTGCTGTTTGGAACATAGGGACTGAAAATTTGCGTTCTCTTAAGCAGTGCTCTGGGCCTCGTTTTACAGTGGCAGAGACCTTGTGAATACCTGAAGTTTCTGTCAGAGCAGAAGCTTTCTTTTGAAAGAATCAAAACCAAAATAAAGCAACCCCTTTTCCATTTGATTTCTCTCCAAAACCCCTGAAAAATTCAATGTTGGCCCCAGACACCCTACCCAGCAGCACAATCCCACTTTCAGGAGCTGAGCATGTACTCCATTTCCTGGTATTGCTTCTGCTCACTGAACATGGGGTCTAGGGAAATAGCATTTATTCCATGCTACTATACTGGCTTTATTGCTCCTTGAGTCCACAAATAAATGTCAATAAATACAGTTACGGCTATGCTTAAAGTCTTTTAGACAGGCTGACATCCAGTCAATTAGTAATGTTAGATCTAGCCCTTGTCAGCATGGCTTCAGTTTGCAAGTCATTGGTCTTCCTTTCTCTCCTGTTAAATCTGCTTGCTTATTTTTTACAGATGGATCCACATGAAAATATTTTGTTGAGCACACTTGAAATTAAAAATGAGATGGCTGCCTCCGAGGCTGTGATGGGGCTTGGGGACCCTAGAAGCACTATGCTGGCCTATGACACTTCAAGCATCCAGTACCGGAAAGCTGGCTTACCCAGACACAGCTTTGGTCGCAACGCCCTGGAGCGACATGTGGCACAGAAGAAAAGCAGGCTACGGAGACGTGCATCTCAACTGAAAATTACCATTCCTGACTTGACTGATGTAAATGCCATAGATCGATGGTCGCGCATATTCTTCCCTGTTGTTTTTTCCTTCTTCAATATTGTCTATTGGCTTTACTATGTGAACTAAGAAACAAAGCCACACAGCAAGCAAGAACTGGATTTCTCTTCAAATCGGTTGTACAGCCAAAAGTGGGACTTAGAAAAATTCTATTCAGGACAAAAAGTTATTTTAAAACACCTTAGTTGCTGGCCCACTCTATGGTCTGTTTTTATAATGTTTTGGTTGTACCTGCTAAATCGTAAATATGTTAAGTTGCAGTATGGACATATCCCCTTATCAAAATATAAGTGCATTTTGAGTGTGAAGGCAAATTGGATTTTGACAATCACTTCTGTCTCATTGTCCCTCAGTCTCTCTTTTTTTAATGGGCATTTGATTTTAGTGATACAAATTATAGAAAGGCATTTGAGAAACAAGTTCTAATTTCAACAGCAGTACACGCCATTCCCAGGGAAACTGCATATCCAAGACATGCATCTACACTTGAAAGAGTGTATTAAGTTATCATGCTTATGGAACATATACACTTTACCTTTCAAATGTGTAAACTTGAAAACAAGTAGTGCCTATCATCTTTCCAAGATGATGATGGTCAGAGGTTTCCCAACCATTTCCAGGTATTTCCTGATATTTTTTGAAAGAACTAAACCTTTGACTGATAATGTTATGGTTGGGTGTTTGCACAGAAGCTGAAACAAAAAGCACTAGTTTTGTTTGGGCTTTAAAGAGAGAACATATGTTCACAATCACGATGACTGTAGTTGTGATCAACAGAGGAATGTAGCAATGGTATAAAAATGCATCAACTCTGAATGGGTAGATATGCTGCTGTTTTGTGTTGGGGAAAGGAAATCATCTGTCCAAAGTGCCAAAACTGGTTGGCCAAATAGTAATTCTCTAGGTGGCTGAAGGAAACCAATGGTACTCTGCCTTTTGAGGATAGAGAGAGCTAGAGAGCAATTATAAAATACAGGGCCAATGAGAGGGAAAGCTACATATATGTAAAAGTGTGTGTATACACACACACACACACTGTGCAAATGAATGTTGTCAGTTATAGTACATTCCTTAGTCTGAAATACTTGTGGAGTTGTGTGATTTTTTCCAAGTTTGCAGTCTTTGCAGTGTTATGCTTGCCCCTGTTGTTATGCTTAACACCTTACGTCCAGTTTGATTAAAGGTATCGTACTTCTTTCAGCAGTAAAGGCCTGAGCATATGTACTTCAGTACAAAAGATACTGACAGGGTACTTTCTCAGTCTGGATTAGGCAATGCCATTTCACTTTTTATTTTGTTTTCCTTAATGCATTGTTTTAAAGGGAAAGATTTGGTAGCCATCACTTTAAGAGGTTAATTACAATATTGAATGTTGCCTGCTTTAGGGTGATTTCCACTCCACTGAAACACTAGCAAATTTCAGTTTTGCTTTAGAAACTGTTTGAAATAAAAGTGTGGTTGGTTTTTTTTTTTTCATTCCATAGAGCTTTACTCTTATAGGCAAAATAAAATATTTAGTCCATTGTGGAACCTTTTTCTGTGATGAAAAAAAAAATTGCCAGAAACATATAAAAAGTATAAATTCCTGATGGCTTTTACTAAGTCAGTTCCCCAATACTGTTTGAAACAAACTATTTCATGAAGCAGAAGCCACATCTGCTGTATCTATGCTACCTCTCATCTGTGTACAAATTTCTGAAAGAAACTAGAATTCAAGTCTCTTCCAAATAGCAAAAGAATTTTTCAGACAGATACTTTTTCCCCATTTAATTATTCCTTTGGTAATACTTTAAGACAGTTCTTAAGATTATTTTTTTTTCATAAAATATTTTTGTTGAATTTTTTGTTCTTACTTTAAAAGAGTAATTTTCTTACAAGTTTCTGTGGGGTTTTTTTCCCCTGTTTGACAGTGAATGACAGTGATAGGAAGAAAACAGTTCTGGGAACTAATAGGCCAATTTTCTGACTTTGTTTTGAGCATATCACATGCTTATTTCTGCTTCAAATGGGAGAGAACAGTTTGGAGCCTGACATGGGATTTGCCAGCACACGCACCGCCTGTTCTTTTCAAGGGAGTTGTGTGTACGTTCAGGTACTGCCTCCAGGTTCAGGCCCTGCAATATGTAGAGACAGGCTTTCAACATGTGATTAACTTTCCAAGTCAAAATGTTACCTTTTGTTCACACAATTTCTGTCTGCATTTCATGCATAACACAATAGGCTTTAAGATGCATTTGGAATTTCAACTGATAGGTATGAATCATGTTGGAATTTTCTCCCAACTCTAAGAAAGAGCCACATCAAAATTCAGTATTTCTCTTCAAAAGCCTGTTCTTTAAAAATGGTATTAATTATAAATAAAAGCAGTCTTACAGTATTCTTTAGTACAAGCTTTTCTTTCATTTCACAAACTGCTGCCAATTCCTTTTTTATTTCACAGAAGCGTAGTGTGAATACAGGGAGCTCACAGCATGTTTGTGGTTGGTGCACATCAAATATAAAACCTTACAAGAGAATATGTTGACTCTCTGCATTGGTTTACTGCATCAGCTATTATGAAAACCACAGAGATTAAATCCTAGAACTGCACATTAATTTATCTGAAGTAACAGTACAAGCCATAACACTCTCTGATGTCGCTATTCAGAGAGTGAAAGAAAATGTCTGGTTTCTGCTCAGGTGTCACTAGGAAAGAAATATTATCAGGGGGGAGGAGCACTTTCATTTTTACTATGTCCTTCTGGCTATTAATGTGGTGTATAAAATTAGTGAAAGAGAAGGATCCTATCATTTCATACTAAGGCTTAACACTGTGATAAAAAAAGATGGGGGTGAGAAAGACTGGCAAGGCACTGTCAAAGGAAAAGGGTAACTCGAGGCCAAGGTGAGCCCTGACTCCTCTTCTGAGATACTTGTGTGAAAGTGGGAAATTCTGCCAACATACATGAGATATGGGGTTTTCTTATGAGTGCTACCCTCCAGGTAAACTAGAATAAACTTACCTTTAGTTTAGAATTGACCGACAATATTTTAGATCCTTTTAATCGTGTTAATTATTGTTAGTTTCAATAAGCAAAATATCAAAGTTAATAATTTAGGTAAAACTTGTAACATAATTATAGCTGCACATTTTATGGTTTTATTAGCCATGATAGCCAGCAATTAAGGTGTTTTTCATCTTTGTGAAATTCATGGGCAAATTATGACTATAACATGGCACAGTTTTAATGACATCTTTGAGATCAATCTGTAAATATATACTGTACATGACTGCTAGTAAGTATGATACACATTTTCAGAACTGAAAATTCATGCGACATTTCTGGTTTTGCATAAGTAATGTTATGTTTCTATCCTATCGCAGTTTAATGACTGGGAAGAAAGACTCAAGCAATGACATTGTGACCATTTCTTTTCTCATTACCAGGGGAGGCAAACAGAGTCTTAGAGAACAGTGTGTCGCAGAGTTCTTCAGAGAGTTTTTACATTCTAATACAAAGGACATAAAATCTGTAAGGTACAAAAGCACAATGCATAGAGGAAATGAGTTGGTGGTCTTACACCTGGGGAACAAATCCTATTTATTTCATACAAATATGCATTAAAATTAAAGCTCAATTAATTTTCACTATAATTATTAGACTGTGTTCCAATTCTATACTATAACACAGTGCTAAACATAAGTGAACGGATGTTAAACATAATCCAACGATATGTGCATATGGACGTATACCTAAATGTCCATATGGACATATGTGTGTATATATACATGTACTGAGTGTATATATATGCGCACACACATTCATATGTTGGTGTGTTAAAGGAATAAGCTAATAATAGTTTTGTTTCTACCATCAACCAGTGTACGAATATATTTTTGAGAAAAAAGATTGATGTATTTAAAAAAAAAAACCAACTTACTATACAGGGTAACTGGGCATTTCTATATCAGCAGATCAATGCTTATAATTCGTATGGAGCATTGCACTGTTTGACATCATGATAGTACTGTACCTCCGAGCATCTGAAATTAGACTAGTCCTCACATTGCTTGCCTATTTCTTCTCTCTCTTTTTATAACAGCATTGTCCACTAGTTAAGTTTTCAAAACCAACAAAGTCCTTAGGGAATCAAGAAAAAAAGGCAAAAATATTAACTGTTTCTAGAAAATAATCTAGGGTGGGATGGCCAGGGTACAATACTATATCAGTAGTGATCATATCATTTTGCTATGTGTACATAGAACATACAATGTGAGCAACCATAACTTAAGCTGAACGTGTGTAAATATTATCAGATTTCTTAAACATTTTTAACTTCTAATTTGTACTTTATGGTAAGGCAAAAAGCTAATTCTACTTATGGTTTAGGTTAATGTGTCCTAAAATTATGTAAATAATTAAATAAGCTGTAAATGAGCAGTTTAGTGTTTAGTGACTTTTTTTTACTAAGTACAATAATTGCAGTGCTCTAGCAGAGTAATTTAAACACCCTTTTGCATAAACAGATTTGGATTCCAGATATAAAAAAGTACAGACAGTACTGTAGTGTAAAATAGCCGTTGCGATGATGTTACTTACTGCTATCACAATTGGGGTTTTTGTATGGTTAAAATGTTCAGGCGGCAGAAGATACTAGCTTGGCACTCAGTACTCAGTATAAACAAATAGGGCCTGGTTTCACAGTCAGGCACCTTTATGTTGCTCCAGTGAGTGGAGAGGTGAAGGAATCTAGGGTAAGTGAGAATTCAGCTGTTGGTGATTTCATTACAGAAAGCCTGCATATTGCATCTGTCTGTTTCTGAAATCTGTATCTCTTATGGTATCTAATAGTAGACTTCTATTTTTCTTTACCAAAAAAAAAAAAAAAAAAGGATTTTAGACTGTCATTAGATAGCATATTCCCCCAAAGCCAAAGAATCTTCACTCCAGAAATTATTTAAAAGGGAAATCTAATAAGTCACTGCTTAACACCAAAGGTAAAGCTTAATAAAATGCACTAGGAACTTTGTCTAAATTTTTAAGAAGCAAATGAAAGTTGATCAAAAATACTGCCCTATTCTACTTTGTAAAAATAGTAATAATTTAAATATCCATTAATATAAAATAGAAATAGATCATCTCTACAAGAATATGCAACACTAACATTTCATAAGTATATAATTATTTTCTTTGTAAGTGCTTTGAGGAAAAAAATGAAACTTAAATGATGAAATATCTCACCTCTACTTTCATACTAACGGTTGTATTTTTTTAATGTTTTTCAGACATGAGGTCATCTATTCCAATTTGATAACATTTTGTATGTTTTCACTGTCACTGTCTTTTGACAGATACTCACCAGGCTGTATTGTTCATGGTCTGTCCTGTTACTTTCAGTTGAAGACAAAAAGAGCATTTGAAACATGATTAATTCTAACAAGCTGACTATGATTTGACTTCTGTCACGTTTTTATTTGCATGGGTGTTTAAATGGTTCTGTTAGTACTGTCTTCGCACAGTTCTGATTTATCTTTTTTTTTACTTAGTACTATTTACTTCATAATGTAGTAATCATCAGCCTTACTAATGACCTTGTAGCCTTTCTTATATGCACATAATGCACATTTTCCAATGGCTAGAAAATGCAAAATAATAGTGGATATCATTGCATCAGATCTTCATGTCTTTCTCAAAAGGACTGCTAACCTCTGGGATATATGAGGTAGTAAAATGATGATTGTAAATGAGTAGCACATAAGAGATATTTTCTTGAATTTAAAATTATTGCAGCCAGTTTCAGCATGTAAATATATAATAATGTTGGCTAGTGTGTAATTCTTGAACTAAAAAAGTATAAATAAAGAAAACCTAAAAGATGTATACGTAGTTGTGTTATGTTGGGAAGGCTCTTTTCTCAAAGCTGCCCAAGATTACAGTTCTCATCTGAAGTAAGTATCTATGAATTTGGGTCAGAAAGGCAACCAGGAAGCTTGGCACTGAGGCATCCGAAGCGTAGCCTTAATATGCGAAGGGGTAGCCACAACATGGTGTTAATTTGCCTATGCAGCAGTCAGGGGGAGTTGAGTGTCTGGGGAATTTAAGCAATATGCAGTGAGATGCTTGGTGCTAGCCCACAGGGAAATGCTGAGAGGAGGGGAACAGCTGAAAAATCTCAGAAGTTCCATAACTCCTTCTCAGATTCAAGTCTTGTGCATCTCTTACTGAGGGTAAGTTGCTGGTGTCCTCCTTATAGAAATATGGTAGCGGTTGTTTGCGGTGAGGTAGTATTTCCTTTTACAGAAAAAGGTTTAAACAGGCCTAAGTCTGTCTTTGTGAATTTAAGATATGGAAGATCCAAGTTCCCTTCCTTCCTCTTCCTACTTAACATCAAACAGGAGAGATCCGGCATGACCAAATTATTGACCCTTTCAGGGTCGTGGATTTAGCAGATTTTCCTGTTTGAAGCGGTTCTGTTGCGTAAAATCAATTCAAAATTAACAGACCAGGAGGAGAGCGCAGTCAAGCATGGTCATGAGAGACATCTGTATTGCTGTACCCCACCTGCTGACTGTTCTGTACAAAACTTTATCGGCAGTAGCAGGGACAAGAAGCTGGGCCTCATGCTCCCAAGATATAAAATGTCCACTAATACAATTCTGTGCTTGCTTCTTCGTTCTGTCCTAGTAGATCTTGAGCATTAATTAGACTTGTTTGTCTGCTCTGCTGAGAGAACAGTTCACGTCTATTTGTTTTTCTTGTTCTATGCCAGCCCAGCTCTAATAAAGGGGAATTCATAGTTGTGTTTCCAAACCCCAGGTATCACTACATGGGGGAGATGACAAGGTATTTATTGGTAGCCTTAGCTATACGTACCTGCAGGTTCTGCCACACTTGGTTCTTAGGTTGATCCAACCAGGGGGAGCAGATGGAGCACCAGAAAAGAGAACAAATGGCCATCAGGCAAAAGGCTGTCAAAGGCTAAAACTGCCAAATCCTCATTTTTGTCTGGAAATGCAGACAGCAGTTGGTAATTCCTTCCGAAGTTATCCACCTGGCTACTCTCTGTTCCCAGTCCCGCAACAGCCCTGCTTTAATGACTGCTCTGTTCTCTCTCATTTTGCGGATAAAGAGCACCAGTTCTCAGAGAAAGAGCAGAGACTGAAGATGGGAAGACCCGTGAGTCTTGTGCATGGTACCGGGGTGAGGAGCTGCTGGCTACAGGATTCTGGTTCTGTATCAGGAGACATAGAATATGAGAAGCAAAATATTCCAGACTGTTATGGAAAACTCAGCTTCAGCTTCATCTCTTCACTGTTTAAAATATATTACATCTGCCTCTGAAGCTTCTGAACAGTAGATAGAAGTTCTGAAAAAAGACTAAAATGTCAACACAGTTGCTTTGTTACACGTATGTGATGTACCATTGGCACTTATTTTCAGAGATCATTACAAGTCAGAAAACAAAGTATTTTAACTTTAAGACTGGTTCATGGTTTTAGGGTCTAAAAATATTTATACTCATTGGTGAGTATCATTTTCAAATAAAAACAGAGCAAATTGTCTATCTACCTTTTCACCTGTCTGTATGTACAAATGAGTTTAATGTTATCACATTCTAATATGTGTTATATCAAATCCACCAGTACAAAAGTAAGACTAGTGATGCAGAGTGCTTGAATAATTTAGTCTCTTTATTCTCTTTCGAGCTTTAACACTTACCTCATGACTTGCGTAATGTGGCCTCTCCTTCATTCAATTTACTTGACTGCAAATTAGAAACATTAATATCAGCTTCTTATTGGTAAATTTTGGTAAATTGGAATATATCTTGATAATCTAAAATGATCTAAAATTAACAAAACATGTCAGAAATTATCTAACATCACAGTTCTCAATTAATAAAAGGAAAATCAATATTTTAAAGAACAAAATTATGCATCTGTCAAATACTGAACAGATGTCAAGGAATCAAGTAATGGGAACTGGCTTCTAACACATTGTAACTGTTGCATATTAAATAAATGTAACATCAACAACTGCATAGCAAGTATGTTCACTAATGGAAATTCTTTGGTTATCAAAATTAATGACCAGCATGACATTATTAATTTGTAATGCGTGTTATTCTTGAAGGATATTTGGACTGACTGATTTATGATGATGTTCATATGAGTCCAGGCAAGCAATAAATTAAAAAAAAATTATAGTTATGTCCAGAAATGGGGCTTGGGTATTCAGGTGATGTAAATCGCTCATCGAAATGGAGATAGGCTTGTCTTGACTGAGACTCTGGCCCAGGCAGGTTTTTGTGTGTGTGGTGGTTTTTGTTTTAATTTCACGGCAAAACTTTTGAATACCTCTTATTCTTGGAACAAAAGTATTTTTTCCCTCTTTCTGACAGATTGTCAGAGCTGACATACTGCATTCATTTTGGCACTCTAATGGCTAAGAGCAGGCTTCCAGCTGAGACCATATTTTTTTAAACTTTCTCTTTTTTAGAAAGAACATAGCCAAGGAAACAAAAATCTTCCTGAACTTCTGGGTCTTCAGTTGACTGACTTAGGTTCCCATACAAATGCTTTAAAAACTAAATCATGTAAACTGTGCATGTTTTCAGTTCTGGTGCTGTCTATTTTTCAGACGGTACTTGAGCAGAGAGATGTGTGTGTCTATGAACATGTGTAGTCACACATATTCGCATTTCTAATGTCGTTTGCTATGTCTGAAGGCGGATGCTTTCTAAGCCCATGTGAAACTGGTCTGTGGCCTTTGAGATCTCAGTGTTAAACGTTTCCAAAGATCTTTTCTGAAGAGTGTCATTGATCATATCAGTCTTTAATCTTCAACTTTTTGTTGAAATTTTATGGCAGTGATGTTTATGAAGGTACTGCAAAGAGAGATCACAGGCAGGCACAGGAGTACGATGTCACGTAGGTTATAGGGAATGAATTCCTCTCATATGCTCTTTGACAACAGCAAAAAGGGCAAGAAGTGCAGTGAGAAACCCACAGCACAAAAGCTAATTTGGTCATGGAAGGATCAGAGCAGTTCCGATACTGGGGATGATATTTCCCCTTCTACATCATGCAAAGAAATTGTTCCTTCATGTGAGAAGACATTGACAGGAAAAGGGATGTGGATAATAAACAGACTGAAAGCTACATGTCAGGAGAGCAAGATTTATCTGCAAGATTTTCAGACAAATTGAATTGTTTTTGCTGGTCTGTATTTTATGTTATGAAAGATTGAGGTGTTTTTATTGTTGTTGTTAGTCACCGTTCAAAAGATATCTGAAGTAGAAAGATGTGCCAAACAAACAGAAGAAAAAACCACTGGAAAGTAAAAGGAAAAAAAAAAGAAAGGAAAAAGCAAAAGAACCCCAGCATGGAGAAATCCAGCTAAAACCCTCCCAACTTCCCAAGCAGCAACAAAGCGTAATCTGCATTGCTTAATTTATTTTCTTTTCTCCCACTCATAGCATACTTTAAAATTAGAAGGGTTTAAGACTGTAGAAAGGACAAATTTCTTCTTCCCTCTCCCCCCCTTAATTTTAATATTTTCTTTCTTATACAAGTTTGGAAACTTAGCTTGAAGACCTTGGCTAATTCCAGTGAATCGTACAAGCCTTAATTGGTTTTGGAAGGGTCTCCAGATCTCTCTAAGAAAGGTTAAGCATTATTTATTTGCCTTCATTACTACCCAAAGCGATGTGATTACTGAAAAGGTTTGACATTCAAACTAATTAAGGATGAGAGAAAGAGGGGGAAAAAAAGCCTCTATGTGAGATCCAAACAAAAGTTTACAAAAGGAAGAAACAAAAAAATGGAAAGGACAGGCAGATGAAAGGTAGAGGATGTTTTCTCACTCATGCTATAAGATTTTAAAGTAAATACAAGCTGCTTTCCTGGCATAGTGTGTTTCTGTCTTTTAACTGCAGCCTAGCCATCCATCACCTGGTTTTCCTATTTCAGATTACTTACAGGGGAGCCATATGAGGTAATATGTCCTGATGTTGATGAGAGGAAAAGATGTCCAGCATAAGTCTATACTTCTTCCTTAGGTGTGTATTTTACAGCTGACAAGGCCTGAAAACAAATACCAAATCCTGCTGCCTTTACTCAGATGAGCAGGCTCGGCCCCAGAGGATTTCACAAGGCGTTAAGCACCTCGTTGAAAAACAGGCATTTCCATTTACTGTCCACACCCTGCAAAACGTCTGAGTGGTTAAAAAAAATGGAGGAGGGGAGGGAAGATCTTTCTTTTTTAATCACTGAGATAACAAGACAAATGTGGTGGGCTGTAAATGCAAATATTTTGCTTAGGTTTTGCAAGCACTTACGTGTGGTGTTGAACTGGAAACTACACTCTATGCAAAACCTGAATTGAGAGCAGATTTGGCTTTGCTCATTTGCACCAGAATTAAAGTGAATTATTTAATCCTAATGAAATAGAATGATATGGACATTGGAAAATATAAAAAGTCATATTGTAATGCCCCTGCACCATTCTTCTTCAGTAGAGAAGAGATGCAGAATGCCTTGTGCTAGTTTCTGTGTTTGAGATCCATCTCTGAAAGAGGATGAGAATTGTACTTTTCTAGCTTAAAGGCACATGGTAAGCATGTCTTTGTCAGTAATTCATAATGCCTAAAGTAATAGATGAGTTTTTGTTTTGTTAACAAAATATCTAAGTTTAACCTTTTCAGCCACTTCTTTGCTTTTTGAAGATACTAAATGATTTTCCCATATGTACTTTATATCCCTGTTGAGAATTGGACTGCTCCACTGTGACTGCATGGACAAAACACAGTGTTCCTTTTACTATTAGATGAGCCTAGCCCTATCAAAAATATGTGTGGAAAAAATATATGCATTGTGGGTATTTACTCATGAAAACATGTTTTTTTTTCCTGTGGGTGTTTTATATTGTTGTCAACTCTTGCAATATAGTTGGATTTAAATTTGTATAAAATATTCATTTAAATACATTTTTCAAAAATAGTATTATATTTTCCACAACACAAAAGGGATGTTACCATGTTAGTACATTATTTAACACTTTTTTGTTTGTTTGAAGTGCTATTTTAATGTCCTACTGGAAATGGTTTTCTTTTCTGGGAGATTTCCTTTTTCCTTTCAAATAAAATATTTTTCATTTTTCATGTCAAATGTTGGGGGTTGAGGTAAAAATTTGTTTACATTTTTTTTCCAAGATGTTTGGAAAAATAATATTTAAATGCATTAGCTCAGCAGTCAGCTTACTTCTGAAATACTTAGATTTGGCATGGTGAGGAATCAGGGTAGTAGGAAAGGACAAGAAAACTAGTGATGATTTGGCATATTTTTAGACTTTCAAAGTCTGCATGTTTTGATGATCATACTCTTAAAGTTTCTGAATCATTATATTCTGAATCATTGATTTGGCTGATGTTTCATTTAAAAGCTTAAAATTCGTATGTGAGATATGCTGAAGGTACAGCTCTGACACCTGGTAAAGCGTGAATGCTCGGTTCCTGCCTGGTGATCTCTCTGCAGACTTGGCCTCCTTAACTCCGCCTGCTGCAGCAGGTAGGACCCTTGGCTGTGCATGTCTATGAAACAGTCAATTACTTTGCACTGTGCTTGTTGCACTCGGGTCACTTTTCTTCAAGGAATGCAATTAAGAATACCATAGCTTGTGCACACTGTAAGTTTAGAAGGATGCTTTGGGACTTCTAAATGCATTTGTCAGATAGACAATCAGCCTGCTGTCAGATAGGGATTTGCCTCAAGTTTACATCCCCTTCTCTCCTTGGAGAGAGAAATGCCCCTCTGCTGTCCCCAAATGGTTGAGTGTTTTGTGGCAGAGTGAAGGCTGCAAACTCCCTGTAGCCACGTGCTGAGGACATGGCACTGCCTAGGTCACTGACACCTGCTGCCAGTTTACAACAGGACAGTCCTATGGGATTTGCTGTGGCCCTTTACCTCTCAACTATTGTTAAATTAGATGTTAAGTATCACACCGATAATATTGTAATACCTATACCTTAATTATATCATTAATTGATAACTGAAAAACATGATGTAACTGGAGCACTTTTGAAGGACCGAGTGACAGAAACAGAGAATGTTAAATGAAACTTTCCCTTCAGAGATCCAAGCAAATAATGTCTTTTATAGTTTCTCAAGGTCATCAAAGGCATATAAGAAGTCAGGATTTAGAAATGAAGTTTCTGGGCCTAAATAAGTAACAGATTAACCTAATTTTTTCATTAATTGTAGTGTGTAGATCCCTGCACTGAGTGGACATGCTAAATACACCTGCGCTTTGGAAATGAACACCTTTAATCTGCTGATTGTTTCTCATATTTCTGCACATGTTGTTAGGTATCAGTCCTCGGTAGCTATCAACAGAGCAGACCGACACCCACAGTCTACCTGCAAGGACTGCGTGAAATAATGAAGTAGCAGATGATGTAAAAAATAAAGAGTGCTTTTGTAGACAGCTGGTGCCTAATTAATTTGCAGCAAAGCTGAGGAAGGCAGTGCCTATGGCCCTGCAGGTATCGCTACATTTTGTTACTGCACCAATTACGATAAAGCATTGCCAGCACAAAAACCAGTAAGGCATTTGCTGTGCGCTTGGAGGAAAGGGATGCTAGTTACTAGCCAACTGAAGAAGTGTACTGAATCTTTTGTACTTGTTTTCTCTCTTTTAATTTCTTACTTGCTGAAAGACAAAGAAGGAGAGCTTCCTTCCATTTTGGCATTTATTTTTTACCAGCCAACTTCCTCATTGTTTCTCAGATAAGTTAGATCTTCAGCAGGACGTTCATATAAGACAAATAGACCAACATGCCTTATTTCACTGGAAGCAGCTCCTTTTCTGACTGCTACAGTTTATTATGGTTAGTCCATTATAAATTACATGGTGTCTCTAGGGACCTGTTCTGTACTTGAAATATCACAAGGCTGCTGTCATGCATAATGCTGCAGAGAGCTGCTAAATTTATAGCCACTAAAAATGTGCTTTACATTGCAGAGTGACCCACTTTAACTTTGATGCATAAATGGGTTGCTTTTCTTTTTCGTATCATCTGTTATTTTCTGTTTGTCCACAGTTTTAACTTGCTCAGAAAAGGCCCTTGGAAAATCTGTTATTTGTGCTTGGTGTATAGTGTGATCATCATTATTTTATAAAACTTGGACATACTTCCAAATTCCCTAGAGACAAAGCATGCAAAGGGCAATTTTGTCTGCCAGCCCATGTAAATTCTATCAGTCTACATAAACAGACAACAGTGGCAGATTGGCTTCTGGAGCTTATGGTTACTTCTGCTCCTAAGCAGTTTGCACAGCAAGTACAGAGAAAAGACTGTGAATCACAAGTTGCCCTAACATATAGGTAATGGCATTTTGCTTGTATAGTTTCAAAATGTGCCCTATGAAGCAGTTTTTAAAGCTTTTATTTTTTCCTTTTCTTTGAGTTATACTGAGAATAAGAATACTTCAAATTCCAGCCTGCTTTTAACAAAATTTTAAAAGCAAAGCATAACTCTCTGATTCCATGTTAAATTTTCACCTTCTTAGAGGGGAGTAAGAGAACAGACTTGGGCTTAAAATGCCTTCAGGTTACTGTATGCTACAAATCGTTAGCTACAAAAAGTACATCCAAAGGAATTCTGCCATAAAGCTTTAGTGTATAAGAAAAAAAATATGGCAAGATTATTATGCTACTAATTGATATGTCTTCCTGACCTGGTTAAATAGCTGATAACATATTCCACTGAGTAGACATTTGTAAGTGAACATAAGGAATAAGAGAAGTAAGTAAAAATTGAAAAGATTTCTGTTTTGGCTTTTTTCTAAATCATCTTAAGATGGTGAAGAATAGTCACCAGCAGTTGTGCTTCTTTCAGGCAAGAAACATCTTGGTCATAAATTATTCTACACAATCTAGGCAATTGGACTAGATGATCATTGTAGGTCCCTTCCAACTGAAATATTCTATTCTATTCTATTAAAATTTTTATCCTGAGAAAATGGCACAGCATCCGTTGGTCCTGAAAACCATGGAACTGATGTGCCATGACAATGGACTCTTCTGGACCATAAGCTCAATTTCCACTCTTGGACAAGTAGAGATGGATGATGAAAGTATGTCCTCTTCTTTCAGTTGTCTTGGCACCACATGTTATATTTAGCTGAATGTTGGGCTAGAATTATATTACAGTGATGGTCTTTGCTATAGTAAACATCAAGCTGTCCCAGCTCCTACAGCTTCTTCTTCCTTTGGAGTCCTTAAGAAAATAATCCTCTCTCTCTAGAACAGAAGAGGACTGGGGAGTTACTGAAGAAACCCCAAGGAAGTACTTCTCACCATCTCTGAATGCTCCTTTCACCATTCAAAAGAGATGAATCTCGAACATCTCAGTGTCTTCATTTAAAATTTCTCTTCATTTAAAAAACCTCAGAACTTCTACAACATTGTGTCTAGTCCTCTTATTTTTTAAATAGATTTAAGTTAGGTGTATCCGTTCCCAGCAGTGCACAGAAAGAGTGGCATTCCAACAGAACTTAAAACACACTTTAAAAATGTAGGGTCTACATAAGGCTTGTTCATCTGAAGACTCGAAGGGGTACTAAAATACATACTGAACCATATTCTGTAACAAATGCTTTCCTTACTTAAGCAGTTTGCTAAACATATCTTTCTGATATCTTTCTTTGCTGTTTACATGCAGGTGTTTGCAACTTTCTTCTGGCTTTAGTGTGTTGCACTGAGAAGATATACCTCAATGAGACTCAAAGAAATTTACAATATAAATATCACCATTTCAAATGAAGTTAGTGAAAATGTCAAGAGTCTGGGGCAAAAAGTTTTGAGGATTTAAAATTTGAACTATTCCTTGCACGCTGTGTGAAGTCTGGGAGCTAATAAGCTCCTCTTGATCAGCTGGACATCAGGAAAGTTCATGCATAACCTGAAGGTTCATAAATAATAAAAAAGGTTTTCTTAAACTGATTTTAATGAAGAACCAGAGCTTTCATAGGTTAGCTTTTGAATAGAAAAAGGTTAATGCAGACTGTAGTTACTGATCTGTGAAGACAACTGGAAATGTTAGGACCATTTTGCTTCCTTGTTTGGGCTACTCCTGGGTAGGAAAACAGTTCAACAATTTAATGAAGACTCAGAAACACAAGCATTTCTCTGCTAGATCTGATGATTGCATAGGAGATACTCAAAATAACCCAGAAGAATGCTAATCAGGGCTCTTTTCAGCCTTCATAAATGTCAATACTGGGAAAGGGGATAAGAATATGAAATTTGGGGTTAGCAGTATTCTTTCGCTGAGAGTAGTGGTTTTCTACCATTAGTGTCAGCTTTGCAGAAGAGGGCCTGGGAGACCTTGGGGACAACCAGCTGACTGCAGGTCTGTAGGGTGCCCTTGCAGCAACAAGGCCAGCAGTATATTGGGCAGTATTAGCAAGACTCTGGCCAGCAGCTAAAGGGGAAAGTCTCTCCTGACATACAATTTCTATGTTTAAATAACACACATTGGTCAAAAAGTTGTCTTTAAACAAAAAATAATGATCTGTGCATAGACTATTGCTCCAAAGGCAAATTGCTACTTTTGCCCCAAAATTATGGGAATGTGCTATATTTACAGTGTCACATTACTGTGGTGTAATTAGAGGAATAATTAAAGGGGAAAACTTTTCTTTTTGTCCAGACTCTCTCTTTACTCATTTTTGTGGAAATCTGAAATGAATGTAATCTCAACATTAAGAAAATGAACTATCTGGAACAATTCATGTGTTTAATATTACTTGAAGCAATAAGACAAATTTAAGGAAAAATTCTGTTCTAGCTCTAGTGTTTAGTTCCATTACATGAAAGCAGAGCCTACTTATCTGCAAAAGCGATTCAGGTCCTTAAGCACTGTATATTTGCTGGGGTTTTTAGGTTTTAAAATTCAAGGTAGCCTTTTTTATACAAGCAACGCACTGCCACTTCATTTGCCATTGTTTTGGCAGGAGCTGCATGAAAGAATCAATTTTGCTTGTTTTGTCAGGCAGCTGCTGTTTCATGTCTTAATAGTTGCTGTCTTAACTACCTCTCTAGTCTCTTGTCCACCAATATAATATCAAACAGTTGATAATTTTTAAGGAGAGTAAGGGAAAGACTGTAATCCTCCCAACTTTCATTTTAAACCCCCCGGTTTTAGGATAGCAGGAAAAGGTTTATTTGTATAGTAGCAGTCTGTTGTCTCCTTTGTGTTTTACCTGGCTTGCTTAGGACTTTTATGCACATGCCAATAAATGTGTTGATAAATAATGTTACTCAAGAAACAGCATAGAATTTTGCTATCTGGTCACCATAGCTACCCATAAAGTAAACTTAGATAATGAAGCTTGGGTGTAGGTGGTAAAGAACAGGGAGAAAAAGCACTGGTACAATCTGAGGTCTTAATTCTCTGCAGACTCCCTTGTCCCAGGATCCTCTGAGGTGGAGTCTACAGGTGAGGCTTTAGCATCCCAAGGAACAGAGTTACATAACTGTATAACGTTCTTGGGTCAGAAACAGAGGCAGCCCAGGGCACAGGGAGATGCCCCCTGCAGGAGTCATCACGGTGCACTGACCTAAAGCTGGAGCTGCAGGAACCTGACCCTGAGCTCAGGTAGATCAATCAAATTTCTCAGCTGCTTCACCAAAGGTGGTTGCAGGCTACCTGGAACCTGTGCAACCAGCAGTATTACTGCACTGTGCAAGTGTGCTGTTAGCAAAAGCTGTCTCAGTGGAGGGGTGCTTTCTTGTTGGATCCACCAGTCCAGCTTTGGTGCTTGCAAGTGAGTTCAATTTGGTGGAATCATGGTGGCCAGAGCATTACCTATATAGCTATAGGACTGTGAGAAACTTGAAAAAGGGACATACAAGTACTTATCTCACTCTAGGACCTGGAGTAGCTGAGGGTTTCTGTGATATTGATTATGATCTCCTACATTATGAAAGGCCTGCTCAAACATTTAGCACAGGACTTGAAAGAATCCTTTCGTATCCTGTGGATACGATTAGACACTGATGGTGTCTAAATCTATGTAGAGTCTGAAATTATTGGTCCAGGTTATCAGCTGGCGCCTTCTGGTTTTGGGTGTGCTATACGCCTGGCCTAAGTAAGACCATCTAATTCAGTATTCTACCTTTGGTAGGTGCCACGAGCAGGTGGAGGGGGAAGGTATGAGAGGGCAGTGATAGAGTGGTGTTTGCTAGCTTCTAGTGGGCTGTGGCTCAAGAATGCATTGAATCAGAGACGGTATCCTGTGCTTAATATACCTAATGGATTCTCCTTCCATAAATTAGTGTTTGTACTTTTTGAATCTGTATGAACTTTGGAATCTATGCCATGCATTAGCAATAATCTCCATAGTTTAGTCTGTGTGAAGGTGTTTTTCCTTTTGGTTTGAATTTGGCTCCTAGTCTTCTTATTACAACAAACAATGAATGTTGCTGTTAAGCTTTTCCATAGCACTCATAATTTTATAGATCTCTATTGTATCCCACTTTCATCTCTCTCCTTACCTAACCTGGCTAATGATGCCACTGAAGTTTTAAAATATGAGAGAAAAGAACACTGGCTCTCTGCTGTACATTCAGTATTCGGTTGTGTTAGAAGTGTTACCAAAAGTATCATAAACACTCTCGGTTACAGGATTACTCTCTAATAACATTATTTAGGAAGCTGCAAATAAGCTGATGGTAGACATAATATTTAGCAGCAGCCTTGCTTGTGTTAGCTTTAAAGTATGATTTGATAATATGTGATGGTCTGAGCCACCATTCATGTGAAATTGTGTTGGTACAAATATGCACAGAAGAGATCTTTGAGGCTACAGTCATGTGAATGTACTGGTAATTGAGAAAGAGAAGGCAGCAATTGCTCGATGGCTAAGTCCAGGGTGTGCTATGCCAACTGGGGTGACAAATTTAGCCATCAAGGGAGAAACCATTTTGTTTGGAATTCTTTCAGCTAATTTATTATGACTATTTTTTGAAAACCTGCCTCCTATATGTGCTTCATACACAGTTGTGTTTCAGTTAACAACAGCAGAAACCTTAGTCACCTAATGATAATTATGTGGAGTATGGTAATGAATAGAGGAGCAGATGAAAAACAAGGGAAAGGGGCAGAATGATAGCAGCTACACTTTCCCTGCCTTAAGCTTACCCATGGGAGATAAAACATACACCCTACATGGGAAGAAAATTGAAGGAAATCAAGAGGTGACAGAGTAGGGACAATACAAAAATTCATTTTACTGGAGAGAAGCAGCTCTGGTATGGTGGTGAAGGGTAAGAGTTCATGGGCTGAAGACAGTGAAAGCCTTACTAAAACTCTGTGGACATTTCTGTGGAAGATTCCTGCTTTACCACCATAATAGTTGCTTCCACTGCCCAGTGGTGTTCTCTGGCCTTATCCTTACCACCTGTGGCTCCTTGACTGGGGTTTAGAAGGATATTTGGGAATACAGGGCCTTGGTTTGGGCCAAATGGTCCAGTGTGCTCTTCTGCAAATCATTCCTTACCTGGAGATAATTTTGCTCGAGCTCCCTGCGGCTACAGAGGAAGGTTTAACTAGTGTTTAGACAAATTGCTTTCTTGTTTATCATAGTTCGGAGGAAACCTGTACTCCATGGGACTGTGTTTGGGTTTTGTCTATGAGAATGTGACTCCTCTGGGCCATAGGAAATGTCTTTAGAAAAGGTAGCAAAGGCTGCCTGAAAAATGGAAGCTTTGTTAAAATTGCAGGGGTTTGACATTTGTTCTTTATTCTGCACTGAAACAAATTAAGACCGTGCAAATTAAGTTTGTGAAAACATCAGAGAGTGCAACAGTGGAAGAGCTGCTGGGAGCCTGAGGTTTGAGATGTTGTTCTTCCTGATTTGTTAACGTCATGGGCAATGTTCTAAATCACCCTTCGTTAGTTTGATGAATATTTAAAGAAGTATGAGAAGTGGCACAGAATACCAATATCCCAGTGATTAGGACTTCAACCAAAGGTACAGAGATGGATATTTGTCCCTGTTCTCTGTAAATCCTTGCTCTGACTAGAAGTCCCCACTATTCCAGCATGGTTTTGCTCTGAATAACCCTTAATTATATGTCTCTGTGCAAAAAAGCTGCAGAGGGTTTTCTTATATTAAAAACATTTCTTCTGAAATTTTATCAGCATATTCTAATATATTGAAGAGCAATATAGCTCTCTGTGAATGCTTTGGAATACAGACAGGCACTGAACATTTCAACAGAAAGACAAGATTCTGTAATGAAACTGTGTTGGAAATGGGTCTGATTACACTGTAGACGCACAGTGTCTGTTGCACACGGAGGTAACGTAAACTAATACCTTGATTTGCAGCATGTTAAAAGATAAATGGTAGTTTATTATTCATTCCATGTTAAAAGAACTCCTCCCTCAGATTTACGGCAAACGTATTTTTAAAAAATCACAGCAAACCTGATGTGCCTGCAAATGAATGTTCAGAAGGCAAGAATAATGAGCTCAATTCAATTCCATGGACTGTAGACACGACTGAATCCTCTGAGAAATTAAATATACAAACACTGACTTTTAAAAAGCTAGATGGATTTGCTTGAATCAAGCCAGCAATATGCAAGAAACAGCAACATTTTTGTATTTAAAGGCAGAGTGACAGAGGGAGAATCTGATCCTATGAGATAATACAGGAGTGATTTTTTTTTAAATCAAGCTTCTGTTTTTTTTGAAATTTTTCTTTGCCTAAAACATTTTTAGTAAGTCATCCCACCCTGACTAGATGGGTTCCTCTTGAAGTAAGATGTTACTCAGTGTGCTGTGAGAAAATCAGAATGTAAACCCAATGAAATTGGCAGTTTCTCATCTAGCTGATATTTGGAGACAGGGAAAGTGAAATGTCAATGTATAGAGACTTCAAAGATACAATTTGATTTGGTTCATCTTCTATGAATTTTTGCAGGACATGAATTTTTCATTTTCATTTAAATACCAGAATGAAAGACATTAGAAGGTATGATGAAATACTTTTCTCTAAACATAGATTTTCAAATCACTGCAGGTTGGCACTTCAGTACAAGGCATGACTATTACATGGATTTATACCTGTTCTCATCTTATTTCATAGCCCACGAAGCAGGCTGTAAAAGTGGCTTTCACACAATGACCCTGTGGGACAGTGGCTCAGCAAACCTAGAACCTTGATTTTGTAGTAACCCATGAATCTTTATTATGTGAGTTATGAATTGATAATGTGAAAGACTAAAGTCTCTTTGGCTTTTATTGGTTTTGCATGGTGCTCACTGAAAAAGGCCACATTCAAGGTGCAAGTCTAACATCCTATGACACTGGATTCTTATTTTCATACCTGTTAATATTGACCTTAATTTTTTTTGATCATAAGGTTAACAAATGTGACGCCTATCTACAAGAAAGGCTGGAAGAAGGATCTAGGGAACTACAGGCCTGTCAGTCTGACCTCGGTGCTGGGGAAGGTTATGGAGCAGATCGTCTTGAGTGCCATCACATGGCGTGTACAAGACAACCAGGTGATCAGGCCCAGTCAGCATGGGTTTATGAAAGGCAGGTCCTGCTTGACCAACCTTATCATCTATGACAAGGTAACCCGCTTAGTGGATGAGGGAACGGCTGTGCATGTTGTCTACCTGGACTTTAGTAAAGCCTTTGATACTGTTTTCCACTGTATTCTCCTGGAAAAACTGGCTGCTTATGGCTTGGATGAGTGTACTCTTCACTGGGTAAAAAACTGGCTGGATGGCCAGGCCCAAAGAGTTGTGGTGAATGGAATTAATCCAGTTGGCGGCCAGTCACAAGCGGTGTTCCCCAGGGCTCAGTGCTGGGGCCAGTTCTGTTTATTATCTTTATCAATGATCTGGAAGAGAGGATTGAGTGCACCCTCAGTAAGTTTGCAGATGACACCAAATTGGGCGGGAATTTTGATCTGCTTGAGGGTGGGAAGGCTCTATAGAGGGATCTGGACAAGCTGGATCGATGGGCCGAGGCCAACTGTATGAGGTTCAACAAGGCCAAGTGCCGGGTCACACCACCTCCATATGCAATGCTACAGGCTTGGGGAAGAGTGGCTGGGAGGCTGCCTGGCAGAAAAGGACCTGGAGGTGTTGGTTGACAGCTGGCTGAATATGAGCCAGAAGTGTGCCCAGGTGGCCAAGAGGGCCAAAAGCATCCTGGCTTGTATCAGAAATTGTGTAGCCAGCAGGACCAGGGAAATTATTAATGCTCTGTATTGCACTGGTGAGGCTGCACCTTGAATACTGTGTTCAGTTTTGAGCCCCTGACTACAAGACAGACACTGAGGTGCCTGGAGTGTGTACAGAGAAGGGCATCAAAGCTGGTGGGGGGTCTGGAGCACAGTGCTGATAAGGAGTGGCTGGGGGAACTGGAGTTGTTTAGCCTGGAGAAAAAGAAACTGAGGGGAGACCTTATTGCTCTTTAAGGCTGCCTGACAGGAGGCTGTAGCCGGTTGGGTGTTGGTCTCTTCTCCCAAGTAACAAGCGATAGAACAAGAGGAAACTGCCTCAAATTGTGCCAGAGAAGGTTTTGATTGGACATTAGGAAAAAATTCTTCACTGAACGGGTTGCCAAGCTTTGGAATGAGCTGCCCAGGGAAGTGGTTGAGTCCCCATCGCTGGAGGTATTTAAAAGACGTGTTGGTGTGGTGCTTAGGGGCGTGGTTTAGTGGTGGACTTGGTAGTGCTAGGTTAATGGTTGGACTTCATGGCCTAAAGGTCTTTTCCAACCTAAACGATTCTATGATTTATGACTTCAATGGTGAAATATTCAATAAACTCTAGACACAGAAGTAATTTTTAAATGCTTAGGAAAGCCTATGCCATATATTAATTGATATATTCATACATTATTGTATTACTCAAGAATATATAATTATTCTACAAGATGAAAATTTATAGGTGAAATCACAATGTTAAACTACAAATAAACTTGATATACTCAAGCATTTTTCTTTAACCCAAGGAAGGAGTCTGACTGCAGTATTTAAGTTCAAACTACTCAGTGCTGACAGGAGAGGAAGGAAGACTGTATTACATGTGCGTTTCTGGAATGAACAGTTCAACCCTTGCAAACTTCCTTAAAAAAAAGTGATACCTTAGTTGACCCCATTCCCTTTGTAGTTTTGGATTTGGTTTGTTTGTTTGTTTTTTACATATATGTAACTTCCTGCTTTTCATCAAACAATAATTTGGTAGCCATAATTATACACCAGAAGGTCTACAACTTCACATTCAAGGCTAGAGCTTTCATGGCATCAGTATTTGAATAATGTTGATCCTAATGGTTACTTGATGTTTTTGGACAGAGTAATTAAACTTCACAAGGAGAGAAAGGAGTACTGCCAAAATATTTTAAGTGCTATCTCAGCAATGTTGGAAGACTTGGCATTTCCCACTGTTATTTTTCATTCTCGATGTACCATAAACATATGCTGAAGAAGTATTTCAACTACCTGGCAATAGTAATGCAATATATTATCAGCTCAACTCCTCTGGACATTCTCATTTATTTTTCTAAATTAAGACAGTGTACTGCATGAGAAACTAGTGCTGACCCAGGTAGCCATCACAGAAGGAGATAATATCCTTCCCATTACTGCTACACAGATCTATTGCATCCCTCCGTCATCCCTTTTCTAGCAAACAGGAGTAATCCTCCTGCCCTCGCCCCTCTAGCCACATAATATACTGCAGATGATGTCATACAAACTGCTGTATTCCCAGAAAACAAATTTTAAAGTGTAGTCTTCCATTTTCAGGTTTCTTAATTTGTCCCTGTATTTAATCCAGGAAACGGCACCAGGAAAGGGATGAGTATATTATTGCAGTTTAGCAGCAATTTTTCCATTGACTCAATAAGTTACTGAATTCCTGGAATAGATGTGGTTTACATATATCCTCCAACCATGTGGAGTGTGGGTGGAAGGCATGCTTGAACTGAAGGTGTTAAATGACACTATTAATGGTTTTGGATGATGCTCCTCCTACGAGAACGAAATAACTTCAGCCAGTTAATTATTTTGTCTGAAAAATGTAACAAAAGTACTTATTACTGTCCTGGAAAAGGCAGGCAAGCGTGTTTGTGTCCATGTAGAGATACACATCCATGTATTTATACAGACATAAAAAGCATAGTTCATTACAGTGAGAACAGGGGTGTAAATCACCTCTGATTTCTGTAATATCCTTATTTATTTTTCTACGCTTGCTTAGAGGCACTTTATAGTCCTAAGCTGATTAATACAAATGGGAACAGGAGAGAGGTCCTGCTGCCTCCTCTTTGCCATCCCAATCATTTCTATCTGTGTAAAGAGAAACCTCCCCTGAACACAGGTTTATATACTGCACGGGCTGTTGAGTCTGCTTTGCCTTGTGAGAACAGTGCATAGGACACTTAATGCAGCACCTATTCTCAATGCTTCCTTTTCTGTCTTTCTCCCCATCAGTTAATTTGAGCTGCCGGAATGACACATTGATTATTCTGATAGAAGGCCTAGAAAAAGCAAAACTGGAAAAAAAATGGCTAATGCTATTGCTAGAGCACTACTTCCATTTGTTTGATATAAAATTTGGATTTTCTTCATTTTGTGCATGAACAACAACTGTACTGAGCTGCCTGTATGGCCCTGTTGTCAGAGAGAAATTGGAGGTCCAGGTATGCATAAGGCAAGGGGTTTTTTATGAAACAATGAATAAACCAAGTTTTGCATTCTATGCAAAGAGCTCAAATAAATATTTCTGCTTTTAGCAATGCTGAAACTGTCCCTGATTTAGCAGCAGTTTCTCCTGGTGTCGCAGCTTCCTGGAACCATGCTTCTGAACAGTCTGTGAAAGGACTCTATGGGTTATAATCTCTTCTTTTTGTAACGATTTTCTTTAGAAATTATTTTTAAAATACTAATGAGTTATTTTTAACAGATGTTTTCTGAAGCTGAATTCTAAAGCATAGTGTGGATTCAGCAACAAATGCCCTGACAAACTGGAACAGAGAAGAGAAAACACCAGTGACAGCCAACTTTCTGTACCAGGCTCAGTGCCAATGCTCTAGAGCCACACAAGTACCTTTCTCCAACCTCATGCTTAGGATTCAGTACACACTTATTGACTTATATCAACAATTTCTCCTCCAAGCAATGTTAAAAACAACTTCCAGATATATTTTCAATCATGTTATTTTTCACTTGGACATATTTGAAATTACAGCAACAACGAATCTTTTGCTTATTCTCTCCTTTTTCCTTCAGGTTGGTTTTGTTGTTACTGTTTTTTTTGTTTTTCTTTTTCTCTCTTCACCCTATACTGCAGGTTTGCGTGTCTCAGAGCCAGAGAGAAATTGATACTGAGACGTGCTGAGAATGCATTGTAGTTACTAAGGAAGTGGTTTCCCAAGCAACAGTTACCACACGAAATTTGACAGAATTTTTTCCTCTGCAACTGTATCATGCTTGCAGCTTTGGAGGAGACAGAGTGTGGGTAGAATAAATTATATTCTCCTTGTTAACATTACTTTTTGAAGCAGATATGATTATATTTCTTTTTTGTTAAAGAAAGAAAGAGTTAACTTCAGTTAGAGCTGAATGCTTGTTTTTGTGTGTGTGCTATGGGTTTGTTTTGTTGTTTTGGGTTTTTTTTTTATTTTCCTGCTAGCAGACAGATTGTGGATGTGCCAGATAGTCCTGCAGCATGTGGGCAGATGCTAGAGGCAACATTCTTAGCTGTTACACACTCAGTGATGATATTTACCATTCAAGAAAGCCATGCTAACACCTTGGTTTGCTCCAGCAAATTGGATGAGACAGTTGCCAGCTTGATGATGTCAAAAAGTGTAGGAAACATGCATGTGTTCAGTGTTAGTGGAGGGATGTGAACCGAGGGAAATACAGGGACAGAAGTCCTAACTCCTCTACAGTGGGACAAATAAAATGACCATGTATCAACCGGGCTGCAGTCAAATAAGACAGTGTTATAGTTCTTTTATTTTCATTGAGAAATGACAACAGAACAATAAATGTAGCTCTCTGAAGACTAACTTATGTAATCCTTGGTCCTAGCAGGAAATAGAAAAGAACAGGTTCAACAGCTTAATAAGCAGTTCAATTTAGTATATTTTCTTAACAGAAAATATGAATAATTTCTATCTGCTTCTATGTACTGATGATTGTTAAGTGACAAGATGCTGTAAAGGCACTGTTATGAAGGGCTCAATCCTGCATGACAAAGAAACAGGGCTTGTTCTTCTGTTGAGTTTTAGGGATTAAGAAAATCTAAATTTCTTTCAATAATTTGTCTTAAATTCAACAATGTCTCTTTATATCCACTTCACATGCATGGTGAAATCTAAAAAAAAAAATAAAATGTGATGGTATGTGCATAAGCAGAATCCTGAAGGAAGGTGTGTATTTGAAGTAGGAGGTATATTACTCTAATGCTTATTTAGGTTCATGTTGTGTTAGTTCCCTTACTTCTTTTCTGAAAAGTTGGATTTTTGCTTTGACTAGGATGAAAAGATTTTTTTTAGCTGCCTTAAAAGAGTTTGTTTTAACTCTCACTTATCTTCTGGATTGCAGGTCACCATAGATAATGGAACTTTTGAACTACAAAAACTTTGAAAGCGTATGAAGAAACCATTAAGTATGTTATGAGACTGTTGAGCAACATGGATCTGAGCCAGCTCTGTGCATACCCAGCTGCCATGGACTTGCCCTTTGCTCATAACTCTAAGTCTCCAAGCAGAGACTCCAGAGTGCATGAGCCAGGGGACAGCTGGGCTTTATTGGCTCTGGATCTGTACCAGCCCTGCCAGGTACAAAATGGCTCATAAATAGCCTTATTCTTTGCCGTCATTCATTTGTTTCTACCTTCCTGAACTACTTCATACAAAGAACTTCCTTTTTAACCCATCTCTCAACCCCTCTTCAAGTTCCAGAACTAAAATACCTCTCAGCCAAGTATCATGTTCCTTTCAGAGAGAGGTACTTCTAGCTAAGCAAGCCTCTTACTTTACCAGGAAATATACAGCGGACATAGACCTGATAAGGTTGTAAATTCAGTTTCAAGTTGTGAAAGTACATAAAAAATCTTTTCAGATTTAGATTAAATGTTTGAGATCTAGTATTGTTTTTTTACAAGGCTGGGATTCACTTTTGGTGTTATGTGTGGACTGAATATCAAAGGACACTATAGTGCCAAGACCTTGAATAAAGTATTTTCTCTATGAAAAGTCAAGTGATAGAGGTCTGAGCCTGCTGCTGTAACTGGAGTGAATGAATAGCTCTTCCTTCCAGAAAGAGGAGTACCACTTCTTTCTCCTCGCCTCCTGGAAGGGCAATACCATCTCACTGTCTGAAATGTCACCTGTGAGGAAGAGTCTGAAGTCTGGAGCAATGAGAGGAAGTTAAAGAAAATAGACAAGAAGGCTCCAGCTTTGCAGCTGGAAAAGCCTCTTATAAGCTAAATATAAAAGGCTTGTAACTGTCTTTCAGGGTATTTTCTTCCAGATGTGAATATATACCTATGGATAAAAAAGTTTTGTCAGAGGCCAGATGTGAAGGGTGATTTGAAATTTATAATTCAGGGAGCTTTTAAAACTGACACTCAAGAATTATTTATCTAACTAACCTGCCTATTCAATCTGCTAGCCATCTATCACTTTACTTTCTCCTTCCCCCTTGACTCTGTTCTTTATACACCACTCATTTGCCTCTTTGTATGAGATGATTTATCACCTGCTCTTCCTATTCTTATCTATCAATATACAAGTTGCCTCTTACTTCTCTTTATTTAACATCATTCACACTCCTTTAACCACAAATTATGATCTACATTCCTTCCTCCTCACTGTCCCCTCTCCATCCCTGCAGCATCCATGCTACAAATACACATTAGGCATTTCTTCCAAGTCCCTTCTTCACTTCCACCAACTGGACCTACAGTCACATTTATTCAGTATTTTTCTTTCTTTCCTTCCTAGTTGCAAGCATTTATTTTTTCATGGAAATGAAATAGCACTCAGGTCACATGGTTTTGACTGCTCACCCTAAATGCCTGATGTTGAACTAGTATTTGTATGAACCACCTAATGCAGTGCCAAAACCTGCTGATTCGAGTGCATTATGGGAACAGGTGGCCCAGGCATAAGTAGCAGTGGGAAGCCTTTAACTAGGTATTAAAAAATGGATGCTTGGCTGGAGGACAAAACCCGAGCAGAAGGGCAGAATTCATTTTAACCCCTCTTCTTTTTCAAAGACTTCTTTTTGAACTTTTTGCATTTGATATGTTACAAGAATATTGATTTAGTTACTGTTTTGCTGAGAATAGGGAAACTGCTGTCTCCTGAGAACAATAAATGTAAACATAAATGCAGAATCAAATATGGTAGCAAAATGCCACAGATTCAAGTGGCACCCTGCAGTGAAAGACTGACAGATTTGCTTTGAAGTAATTTATGTTTTCTTTTTTACTTTTGTTATCTAATGGAACTTTACTTATATCATTAGCCTATAGTTTAATCTGTTTGATTTTCTTCCAGATGATTCTTCTATTAAAAAAAAAAAAAAAGAAAAGAAGAAAATTCTGGTGACAAACCCCTTCCAAATTTCTGGTAATTTTTTCAGGGCTCACTACTGCTGTTGTTAATAGGCCTTGTGCATACACTGTTCATGATAGTCTAAGTGTGCAGCACATGCACAAAGGACTCAGCTGGGTAGGAGAGAGGAGAGACAATGATGCTGTACAGGATGTCCTGGCTGTCGTACTATGGATCATCTATTCCAGTAAGGAGGAAGGTGGGGGTGGCATTTTACTTTAGGGAAACAGAACATGCTCTGCTTTCTAGACATGTTAAAAAGCAGACTGGGAGAGGGTGCTGCAAGGGAGATGACTGCAGGCTTTCTGCCATCAGGAAGGGGGTGAATACACAACCAAACCCCCAAGGTGAGGGAGGGACATCGCCAGGGACCAGCAACCTTGTGGAGTTCATTCAGCCCTCAAAGCCACTAAATAGTAGAGGAAAGGAGCTGCCCTGTGACGACACAGGGAACAGGGCAGATTGGCTCTCCCAAAATCAGTCACATCCAGCTGACCACAAGGCGTTATTATTTCAAGAATTATTTTATTCTGGTTTATTGTGTTCTAATAAAACCTGCCTTCAGAGACTGGAATTCGGGGTAGGAGGCAAATTATTTCAGGGAAACGTGGGGCAGACCCACCTTAAGGCTCTGGCTATCTCAAACTCCTGCTGTGTGGTGTTCTGTAGTTTGTATTGGGTTTTTTTTTCTCCCTCCCTCTGCTGCCAGTGTTTAGGAGGATATAGAGATAGATTGTGCTCTGCCCAGCTTGGCAGCTCCCTAAGTTTTGTGGTAACAATTGAAACATCATACCAGAAAGCAGTGATAGCCAAAAATTGGAACACATGGCTCTTTGCTGTAGTCAGCTGATTTAGAGGTCTGTAATTAAATACAGTCAAAACTCTTTTCGAGACCATGAATCCATTCCACCACATCCTCAACTTTTTCCTGCACCGTTCTGTCATATTACCCCTTAGACTTAATCTGAGACAGGTGAACACTTCTGGCACCATGTCTAGTAGCATCCCTAGGAGTTTTTAGAAGTATCACATATGTTGCTGGTACATCACAGGGTTGCTGAGATCTGTGAAATCTAAATCTGTAAACCCTCTGTCACCCCAAACTGCTTGATTGTTTCTGTGGCCAGCAGTTGTAAGGAGCTACATACACTGGTTTGTGCCCAGTTCTCTAGCTGTGGTTTTCAGCTTATAAAGGGTAAAGCTGCACACTAAGTGTTCAGTTCTGCAGGACTGTAAGTTAGTGTTACTGAAGTTCACCATATGTCTTTGCCTGTGGGCAAGCAGTCCTTTCCCATGTGTTGTCTGTGCATTGTATCAGATAAGAGTTAAATTTCCAAGAAGTATCCCCTCCCTTTTATCTTCTGGGTTTCTCCACCTCACAATTCATCAGTCATGATTGCTGGCATATGGGAAGAAGCAGGAATGCACAGCCAGAGCAAAACAGAATTATGGCAGCACTGCTTTAGATCAGATTTAAGTGCTGCAGAAAAACACCTTGACAACATAGAAAAACATAGAAACACCAGTAAACTCTGTTTTGCTCAGGAGGTGATTGTCTAGTCACTTTGAAGGGATGTATTACATTTAAAGTTGGGAAGAGGCAGTCAATAGTCCTGTTGCAGTGTTAAAACTTATACTTTGAAGTAATCTTCAAGTTGATGAATTTCAGCATCTCCTTGTGGTGTCAACTTTGAGTATGAGTGGGACATCTAGAAGAGAACAGCTGTCTACAAATACTTGTGTGTCCTCATCAAGATTTTGGTCAGTGAAAACAACACCCAGGCAGAAGGTCTCCTTGTGAGAGGTTTGTAATACAGCTCAGAGTGTTCTGTAAACATCCTGAAAATGTTTTAACCAGCTGAAACTAATACCTCTTGAAATTGGAAATTCAGATATTCCCTTCCCAGGGAGCCTCCTCCAGTAAGTGGTAGTAAGTCAAAATCTTGCAATTCTGGATTACAACATTTGCAGAAATGTTTTGCAACGTCGGGCATTAACCAGAAGATGGCCTTTGGGGGACAAAACAGCAGGAAATAATATTAACTCTGCATATTCATAACACTAACAATTTTTGTGTTCTTTAGATTTCTCCACTTTTTCTTCAGTAGTAATAAGTCTAGTTTTGCTTTTCAGCAAATGCCTTAGATGCATTTCAGTGTTTTTCCTGATAGTTAGAGGCTACTGATGAGGATGTTTGTAGCCGAGGATATGGTTTGTTACTGGAGATTGGCCTTGGTTTTATGATTTGCTGAGCCTGTACAGGCAGCCAGAATAGTTGAAATTGTATCAAACTGCACATTTGCCAAAATGTCATACAGTTTCTATAGGAATGTTGACCTGAATTATTTATTACATCCATCTGCTTCCTTTATTTCATATTGGATTTAAACAGTAACATTGTTTGCTGAATGCCATTATTTCAGAAAAGCCTAAATTCCACCAGCCCACTTTCAATGACCCCCTCCTCCCTGATTGGAAACACCATCTTTCATCCAGCCCGTTAAGTCAATTTTGTTTTTAAATGATGAGGTAGTGAAAGGAGACTGCTGATAATGTCTTTACACATTAAAAACCTTGCTTGTTGAAGCTATGGTGGAATAATAAAGCTATAATCATTCATACATAATCTATGACATTTATATTCTTTCATTACATCTGAGAAAAAAAAATCTTATGAACACATTCAGAGGTTTCAGGGCTTAAAAATAGAATTTGTTACTGAAGCCAAAACCGAAGAATGCTAAGAAGGTTTGTTGGGTTTTTTTAATGCAATAACAAATGTTATATGTTTTCTTGTAGAAAATATGAAGTTGCTATTTCTAGTGAAATAAGGTTTCAGCACAGTTACCAAAGTCTTCACTTTCTCATCTCTGATGAGAAAAAAAAAGTCTGAGCATTTACAGCTGCGATTTCTGATCTTTCTGGCATGTTTGAATCCTCTTGAGGTGTGGTGAGACAACTTGTGTAAACAGGGGTATTTGTGCTGAAGTCAGCAGACTAACCTGATTTATATAAGGTGAAGGTGTAGGTGGAGGATATCTCTTCTAATATACTTTTAAAACTATACTGGGAGAAAATGTTTCCATTTTCACATTATGTCTTTATTCTCACTTCATGAGCGGTCCATCCAAGCTGTAGAGGTGGGAACAAGTAACAGAAGAAAATCTGAAATGTCACCATTTCTGTATATATTTTATAACAGTAACTAGACTTACCAGCTTTCAAATCCAAATATCTGGGCAGCTAAAAACTCTTTGTGTTTTCTGTAAAGACTTGTCCAAAATTTGCCTCTAGAATCTCTTTTGGAAAGCACAGCACTATGGAATTTTCATAATATGCAAATACTTTTTGTTTGCTTATTTTCCTCCTATTTTACATGAAGTCAGGAGGATGAAGAGTGTTGCTCTATCACAGATCTGTGCAAATCCTTTACTCAGATCTGCAGAGTACATGGTATCCATGACACTTGTAAAGAATAGTACAGTTCTGAAGAAAAATGTTTTGCCAGTTTTAGTTCTTTTTTCCTAGGCACACTAACATATTGTCAAAGTGTTTCTAAAAGCCAACTATGATAATCAGCTAGTGACAATCTTCTGCTCTTGGACTACCTATGAACAGCCTGTCACTTTTTACAGATGTATCTGTTCACATTTTCTTCGTGAATACTATGCGTCTACAACAAACGTTACCCTGCAACAAATTATGGCCACAAAATGTTTTCTGCAAATGTTTCTTCAGGCATTATCATATGCTTTCTGCCATGATATTGCTGCCTGGGTTAACAAGACCGTAGTGGATGTCACAAGACAAACATTTGCACAGGTACGTATTTGGTTTCCAAGCACAAATATTTCATCATTCTGTAAATATTTCAATGGGAGGAAAGAGAAAACACCCCCATCTCCCCCATCTTTTTGGGGGGGAGAAGTGGTGGTGGTGGTAATACTTGCAAGATGTGTCTAAATCAGCTTTTATTTCAGAACAATAATGTGGATTTAGAGCACTTTGAACCGCATAATGGTGGAGACATGTGGTCCTGAGGGCCAGACTGAATCTTGTCTAAAATAAAACTCTCAGACCATGTGTAGTATAAAAGTTGGGGCCTCAGCACCGATGGTTTTGTTCTACTGGTCTGTTACTTTTCCAAATTATTCATTAATGTGAATATTATCAAAATTCCTTTCAAATACTATTTAAATTTACTAACTTTAGTCATCCTGGTTTAGTAAGGGGTTTTTTTGTACCGTCCCATCTTGTTGAAGAGACAAAGCTATATGACGAAAATGCATTTGAGGTGGTTTTACCAAAAGAGTGGCAAAAATTATATAGAATTTGTAATTACATAAGACAAATGACACTGTAGAATTCACAGCTTGACAATCTAAAAAGGTGAACCTAAATTGTACAGGACTACTTTTCTGTTTTTCCCTTTGTGTTCTGTTCTTTTCTCCAAGAAAAGAGAGGCTCTCCTGCCATGCCCTGTGACATGGGATTTACTACATTCAAGAGTTGTTTGAGTTTGCTGCTGGGACAAATGCTGAGAATATTGAACAGTACTAAATAATGATGGGCTAAGAGAGAGAAGTAGGTATGTGTATAAGGGCTGGAGAGGGAGCCTATATGTGTGGAATGTACAAGAAATTGAAGTTATAGGAATTACTGAAATGAAAAGAGAGATTAAGATGCTTAAGAGGTACTGAAAAAGAAAAATAAACTTTTACTGATCTATGAAAACAGAAAGGAAAATGAAGGAAAATCCTTTATACAATGTTACTCATAGTTTACTTGAGCTACATTTACTGTAAGGTTAGAAGACAATTATGTAAGATCTTTTTTAGCCGTGCGATAAGGGTAAAGGCTTGTCACTTATACCTCACTTCCAGCAAAATAATTTCCCAGTTCCTTTTCTTTTGACAGTTAGAACCACTTGGCTATTCAAGAGGATTTTGACATGCTTTCCTAGTAAAACCTTTGTTCCACTGTGTGTTTTGACTCAATTGTTCTTCTATGGAAAGTTACAGCTTAATTTTAAAATAATGTAATTTCTAAATCCAAGGGGCAGTTATAATTGCAGCTGTTTTCCTTCTTTCACTTCCTGATCGTCTCTTCATTCTATTACACCCAAAATGGAATCTATAATGTAAAAATGTTCTTCTGTGTACAGGAGGGATGGCTCTGCTTTCAAGTAGTGCTAAGTCATGTTCTTTAAATGGTATGAGCATGTTAATTCCACATGTTTTCTTTGTGACAAATTAATCCACTTCAAGGTACATTCATTCAAGAAATGTTCAAACAATAATTTATGAATGGAGCTTTTATCTTGAGGATCCAGAAATAATACAGACACTTTCTGGCAACAGCAACTGCTTTAGTCCATAATTTCTTAGAAAGATTATTCCTGAAGTTTAAATTTTAAGCTTAACTTTAAGCATGGCTATTTGGCATTGAGATTTTATATCAGTTTTTTTACTGGCAATTTTCTACAAAGTGATCTTCTATCTAGTTCATAATGTATCTGAGGATTGATGGGCAGATTAGTTAGCTTCAGTTTCCATTTAATATATTTTCTAGAACATTTGCCTATATTTCATCCTTTATGATAACTGTGAACTGTCTGCATTGTATTTCATACTTATGTCACTTAGTGTCCTTCACAATAACGAAGATACAGGATCTTCCAGAACAAGCACTTATGATTACTATACTTATTACTCCTTATTTTAAAATTGGAAAAAGTGATAGAGATATTGAAAACACATTCAGTCAGGAAGCATTTAATTACATAAAGAAATGAGAATAGATAGAGCGATAAATGCAATTCCCAGGAATAAATGTTTGCAACAAGTCTTCAAATAATAAAACACTTTCTTCATCATGTGTGGGTAACACTCTTCCCTCTCAGAAAAAGCACAAAATTTCATTTTGAGGTATTCAGTGCTGACTGAGAGATCATGAATTTTCATTGGCTGAGATGTGAGGTTTATTTCTGTTTAACAGAAACTCACATTTCAAAGTTGCCATAAGTAACTGGTAAATTCTGGCACCAGTTGAGCTTCATTTGTCAAAGGATGTAGAAAAGGAGGACCTTACGGTATTAACATGCTCATTCCATGTGCAAGCCAGATAGTCTTCTGTGTTACCTCTTTGCTGGATCTTGTATTTCTTCTTATTTTTAAGGTGAATCAAAGAAGAAATCTGATCAGGATTTCAACTAACATCTAAAATTAAATCCAGAAATTAGAAACAATTACAAGTAAGTCCAGTGGTAAAATTCAGGTTAATAACTGAGCTCATATATCAATGAAGTCTTAGAGAAGCATAGAGCTGGAACTTTGATTCAGAATTTTCTTTCCAAATACTTACTTTTTGAAAAATAAATGGCCAAATCCTGGTGCTCTTACTCAGCTTTGGCTTATTCCTGGATACGGAACTATAAGAAAGGAAGTATTAACAACATCTAGAACAACAAAATACTTGAAGGTTTTAAGCATATATAACAAGGTTCTGAAGTAATTTCTTAAATATGAATTGTACAAGGAGAATGAATTATGTTTTAGAGACTGTCACGCAGCAGTACACATTCAGCATCCAAAGCATTCCCAAAGAAGGGTAACAAAGCTGGTGAAGGGTCTGGAGCACAAGTCCTATGAGGAGTGGCTGAGGGAACTGGGGTGGGTTAGCCTGGAGAAAAGGACACTGAGGGGAGACCTTATTGCACTCTACAACTGCGTGACAGGAGGCTGTAGCCGGGTGGGTGTTGGCCTCTTCTCCCAAGTAACAAGTGATAGAACAAGAGGAAACGGCCTCAAATTGTGTCAGGGGAGGTTTAGACTGGTCATTAGGAAAAATTTCTTCAACAAAAGGGTTGCCAAGTATTAGAACAGGCTTGCCAGGGAAGTGGTTGTGTCCCCATCTTTGGAGGTATTTAAAAGACGTGTCGGTGTGGTGCTTAGGGACGCTGTTTAGTGGTGGACTTGGTAGTGCTAGGTTAATGGTTGGACTTGATAGCCTTGAAGATCTTTTCCAACCTAAACAATTCTATGATTCTATAAGTTGCAAAACCATCTTTACTGATTGAAACATCTGTTACAGAAATTCCAAATCCCTCCTCTCATTTTCTGATCTTTCTCAGAATACTGAGACTGATCTTTGACAATTTCAGAGTCCCACCTCTTTTTTTTTTTTTTCTATCCATGATCCTATCAGTTTCCAAAGTGTGTTTCTTTACTTCTATGGCTTTTTTTTCCAGTAGATGTTTTTATTTTCTAATGTTATTTTTAGTATTTACCTTTGGACACTAAAAAAGGAATAATTTTGCTTCTGCATCTGTTGAATTGTTCTTGATTTTTCTTTCTTTTTTCTTTACTGAGTTTCACTCTTGACAAACAGTCTAAGAACAAAATTTCACAATTTTATTGCATCAGTAGGATAGCAATAGGAGGATAGGGAATCGTAGAAGTTACTTCTGCAAAAGGCAGGATTTTGAATGAAATACTCAGCTTTGCTCCTCTTGCATTATCTTCTGAAATCTATTGAAAAAAAAATCCAAAAATGTGCATTAGATTGAAAGAGTGCATGTATGGTCACATCAATGCAATTTCCTTACCCAGTGTTTTGTTTTGCTTAATTTTCAGTACCAATATGATGGGTAAATTACAAATTGTTAGTATTGCTGGGAGTTGTGTTTTTCCAAGTGGAGAATGCACAGGTATTGGCACATAAATTCACACATATAGCTTTGGAAAGATTTTCTCAAACCTCTGTCTTGTCTTTGTTTCCTCCTGTGCCCAATTATTAACCCCATTCTTCAGACTCTAGTCAATCTTCAAAAATCATCTGTTTTTCTATTTGTATGAGGGTAAGTGTACTCAATTTATTATAACGTTCCATTCCCATTTCTTATCTTCAACTCCAAAGCACTTTGGTATTTTTTGTATGAAAGGTGTAAGAGAAAGGTAAATTAAATGAAACTGAATTGAGCTGAATCTGACTAGCCTAACAACTTTTAAACTTGACAAAAGAAGTTAAGATAGCAAGTGAAACTGATATATTAGACAGGAAGATGCTATCCCAACCACTATTTCACCTTTTGTCCAAAATCTTCAAGGGAGAACAGATGATTGAGAAGAATTTCCTGCATTATCTTTGATTTGCTGCTGATATTATTGCTGCTACTAAAACCTCAGAAAGAGCTTTTGGCAGTTATCATAATGTTCACCTGGAGACTCGGGAGGATCTGTAGAGCACTAAGATCTCACTTAAACTGACAATAAAAGAAAAAATGACTCAAGTGAACATGAAGAAGTTAGAATGTATTGTAGAGAAAAATGACACACTATTTAAATCTAAATGGAAAAAATGGATCTAGAGAGAGAGAACTTTAGGCCCAGTTTATTTACATTGATTAATAGTTATTTATTATTGTACATTGAATTGAGATATTTATTTTTACACTGAGCTATTTTATTACACCAATAACTTCATATTGTTGCAAAGAAGAGCAATTATCCTGGTAGATAAATTATAAATCCTGGTAGATAATATATTAACATAATTTATTTTCTGAAGTTGAATAGCCCTGCATTTAAATACAGTACAGAGCTTGTGCTCTATATACAGACTATGTTAAACACAGTGTGACCAAGTAATTTCAGCAATTATGAATCTTTCCTTTTAGGAGCCTGTGACTACACCTGATCAAAAGGATTCAAAACCTTTTCAAATCAAGCATAGTATTTTTTTGCTTTACACAAAGGAATGTGATGTGAAAGGACTAAAATCTGTGGGGATACTAGTAGAGTGCATTCTCCCACATAGAAGGAGAGTCAGGATGACTTTTCTCAGCACAACCCTCCTGTGCTCTCTCATCACTACCTGATTACCTCAGGTTCAAAAGTTTTACTCTCTTGGGATGTCTTAGGTTTAAGAAGAGAAAACTTCATCAGCCATGCTGGCCATAACAGAACTAGTAATTAATTGCACATGCATGTACAGAAAGGTCCTTTTTCAGAGTGAAGGCTTTATCTTTGTTATTGGCTTACTCCTTTTTCTTTCTCACAAATAACTTTGTCTGACTTAGTTCTGGAGTTCTAGATAGTTTCTGCCAAGCAGGAAACCCAAGAGCTATGTGCTATTTATAATAAATAGGTATATCACACATAGTTCCTAAAGAAAAATAAGCAAAGGCCACATCTTCAAATGCGTGATAGTGTGTTCTCACATCCTGCAGACAGATTACACTAATTTACAGCCATCAATGTCTTATCTGCTCTTCGTATTTTTTGTGAGTTAGGGTAAACTGATTTGATTATCTTTTGAGGTTGTTTTTTTATTACGAGTGTTTTAAGGCACACGGAGTGAGTTCAAATATTAATTTAAGACTTAACTGAATATTGACATTAAATATATATTTGACAACAGGAATTAATAAAAATCATATTAATTCATGACAGCACATCCCTTGAAATTTATGTATGACTTGGCATGAAAGTCCATTTTTGTAGCTGCTTTTATGTATTGACTTCAAAATCATGTGAAACCTTTGGCATATGCAGCTGTACTCTTTTTTTTTAAGTTTATAGTTCTTAATGAGATTACTTTTCATGGTTTATGAAATGTTTTGTCATAAAGTGGTCATTTAATTCTTGTCTTTTAATTGTAATGGACTGTAATTGCTGCTGATTTACTATATATTATCCTCTTACAAGCAAATTTAATCACAGGAGCTCTATTTCCCTATAATCTTTATTAGAATAGTGGAGATAAAACTCTGGCACATATATTATTTAACAAATAACGGGGCATTTTCAAAAAAGACAACAATTCCTGAAAATCAACAAAACAAAATTAAGTTTTTGTTGAAGTGGAGAATAATTTGCAAATATCTGAATGGTTAAAGAAAAACGTCTAGGAAGGGAATATAGCGGTCTTCATACATCAACATCAGATAATAGTCTGAAAATTTGAAGTTGTGCTTACATTCTGAAAGAATAAATGTAGAAAGTTACCAGAATAACATTATCTCTGCTGTTATATCTAGGCAATCTTACCTCACTAATATTTTAATCAGTGTAAGTAATTTTCTTCATAACCATTTAGAGCTTTTCATAATTTTGTTAAATTTAAAAAGAAAAAAAATCATAGTTACTTTATTTTCCTTGGGAAATAGTAAATGATTATGCCAAGAAGTTTCAATTTACTTTGCCAGAATTAAAGTGAGGATATCTCCTCCTCTCCTCTCATGTGCCTCAATTTTCCATTATGCTGAATTTTCTAAAGAAAATTGTGTAAATACCAGTTTAAAAAGCAAATTGTGTGGAACGGGTAGGGGGGAGGGGAGGGGATTTTTAGTTACAAAAATGGATTACTTCAGCTGACTTGGTTTTACTTAGGAAAGGGATTTTTAGATCTTTTCCCTAATATTATCAGCCAACAAAGCAAACACGTCTGTATTATGAGACACCATTGCCACCGTATTACTGTACAGGCTCTTCCTGTTGCTCTTTGAAATGTAACAAAATATGAAGTCAGGAAGATAGGCTTTTTAACAGTTTTAGAGACATCTACACTGCCATAATATTTACTCAGTAGCAGTTCAAGAAATAGCTACTAAAAGCAGAGTTACCTAGCATTTAACTCACAGGGGGCAAATAGTAGGCACTATTTGTATGCAAGCTTCTCCAAGCCTTTCTCTGCAAAACAAAGACATTTGTGTAAATATCATCCTATGAGCAACAGGGCATCAAGGAAAGAAATCTGTTTACATACCACCCTGGTTGATAGGTCTTCATTTCACTTGTCCTAGCAATGAAAGCTCATGTCTTTAGAAGGCCAGAAAATTATGACTTCTTGAGTACTTCAAAACCTGCCACATTCCAATAGGAGAAAGAAGAAAATGTGGAGAAAAATTAAGTTCTAAGTTTAGAAGAGTTTAGAACAAGGAAAGTCACCAGATTCAGAAAACTCAAGTAAAGCCATCAATTTATTTTGTAAAGCTTACTTTTCAGTGACTGACATGGGAGATCCAAGCTCTAAAGTACTAAATAAAATGAAGAAAACATTGAGAAGTAGGCCAGGAGAGACAATATCTTTACCTAAACAAAGGTATGATTGTGTCCTCTTTGCATTTCTGCAGTTATTCCAATGCACAGAGCTACCAACCCTATTCAGTTTTCTTCATTTTAGATTACATTCTTGAGTTCTCTTATTGATGATGATGTGTCTTGCATTCTTCTGAGTAGGGTAACTATGTGTTGTTTGGTCTGGTACCACACTTCCAGAGAGCTGCAACAGTGGATATTAGGCTTTTGTTCCCTGCTCAGAGTTTAATGTAAACATTGCTTTGTGAAATACAATAATCAAGACAGACATTGTGTATATTTTGACCTCTGCTCATAGAATAACATGAGGATTTTAAAAAATTAGCTTCTTTTAAGTCAAGTATTAATCTTTAATGAGCACAGACAAATACATAAAACAAACCAAAAAAGTTCCTATATCCTTTGTTATTGCCCATTATCTCAGAACTGACTGGTATCTTGACAGAGTCAGTAAAATTCAACAATGTTTCAACTATTTCTAGCCAAATTCTGGACCTTTAATTAAATTTGCAGATAAATGTGGGTTTAAATTCACAAGCTGAGGGGTGGGCACAAACTCTGTCCCTCTCACTTTGCAGGGAGAGGGCATCCTGTACCGCAGAGGGATGAAGACCACTGAATCTGTACCACCTGAAACCCTGATAGTTACTGTCATTAAATTTTCAGTAAATGCTTTTGATGCAGTTGATTCTTGTGAGGTTAGCAGCTCAAGATGTTAAGAGACTTATATAATTGTGTTTACTTGTCCATGTTTTTACATCTGTTGCTATTCCCACCTGAGGTGGGTGGTAAGTTAAGTTGGATGTCAAATCATACCTTGCCACTTGAATTGCTTGTGTTGTACCCCGAGAACTGTGAATCTTGAATTCATGGTCAGAAGGCAGCAAACATTAAAATACAGATTATGTTTGTAGACTTTTTTTTTATATGTACTTGAAATAATTGCAGAAAACTCTTTTTTCAGGTTGAGCCTTAACATAAACAATGCATCAGGGTAGAACAAATTGATTCTGAACACTGAATCAGAGAAATGAGCGAATGCTGAATTCTAAATTTAATTGAAAATTAAAAAAAGTAAATGTTGCAATTAAAGCAATGTTTTCAGGACAACATGCAATCAAAATAATTAATAGAATGCAAATACAATACTAGTTTCTAGGAGAGCTTTATCTTGTGAAACAAATAATTTAATTATAGTGGCAAAGCTTGCAGCTGAAATAAAAGAATGAAGAAAGATTTTTTTTCCTAGAAGAGAGTAGGAATTTTCTGGTGATATGTTTTTTCATTAAGAAAACTAAGTTTTTATAAACTGAAACTTCTACTGGAATACAGCTTTTATTTTTTTGCAAAGGTCCCTTTTCTGTCCCGAAGGTAATTTCTGAATAGCCAAGAAACTGATTCTGAGCAAAACAAAGGATTTCTCTACACACAGCCTGTGTTCCTGTGAAAAGAAAACTGTCTTCAGAGTTCCTGCTCTCCATCTAGCAGACTGAAAACCATGATGCAGGTTCCCTACAGCCAGCCTAAGTGAACTTCCAAATAGTAAGTACAAATGCAGTTTTGGTCTTTTGCTCTCCCCACCCCTCTTTCCTTTGTCATGAAAAGCTTTGTAAGTGCTTTAGTTTGTTGCAATATACAGTGGGAATATTCTGAAATCTCTAAAGTCCGTAGTAATACTATTGCTGCCCAGCTCCCTTTTGTGCTGTTCACTTTTCACAGTTCACTCAAACCAGATTAATACTGATGCTTGATAATTGTTTTGTTCCTACTGTGTTCTTCATATATGTGGACCACAAGACTAATAGAGATTAGGATGAAACACTCTGTGATACACTTCAAATGGTTTTGAATTTTTAGGAGATTAGCAATCACTCAATATATGAGAAAAATTAATATGATCTGGGTTTGAAGGGCTGATTACAAGAGTTTAACCTGAAATACATCTTATACAATTTCTTGAATTCATATTGTTTCACAATCATCCTGAACTTAAGTTTGAGTGCAGGCTGCTTAACCATCCCATTTACTCTTGTGGTATGTAATGCTGGGCTGCCTTCCAGTACAAGGGGATTGCAGTCTTGTCTCTCTGATGTCAAATGTATGGTGGCATCACAAAAGCAAGTAAGAATGGCAAAGGCTGCAAGACCAGACACAGGAAACTTGACTCCACTGCTTTCTAAACTGTAGGGTCTATCCCAGGTTACCCAGGTGTGTTCCTGAGTGTGGTCTAGGACTTAAGTTCCATAGCAAAGTGACTTCATCAACTGTAGCCTTAGCTCTGAGGGTCCACTCGCACAGGGATAATCCTATGGACAAACCGGAAATTTGTGGCAGACTGTAGCAGCTCATTCATACGGTTGTCTGCAGGATTAATGAGTACTATCTGTCCCACTGTGAACATGCCTTTTTCATTTGAGGTTTCAAACTGATGTTTTATTAGGGAATTAAATACAGTGCTTTCATTTCTGCAGTTTTATGTAGGCCTTCCATTAAGTTTCAGCACAAAACAGCAGGCTTTTTGGTCAATCCTATGCAACAATTCAAAAGCATGTATTCAGGCATGTTACCTTTCACTTTATTCCTAGTAATTTATATTGCTGAAGACAGAAACAAGACATTTACTGAAATCACATATATGCTTGTACACACAGAACTTGCACTAAAACTATAAAAATTCATTAATTTTATCTTATAAGATTAGCATTTAGGGAACACATTACATTTACCCAATACATGTCTGATTTATGAACTTGAGTTACTGACAGCAGAAATGGCTATGATTGGTGCTCATGAGCACTAAATGTTATGAAGCAGCAGCATGGCTGATGGCCTTTTCATATCCTTGCTGTCAGAACTGTAAGTGTCATGAATCTTGGCTTCCATGTGGACTCCAAAGAAGAGTTTCCTCTCACAGCCAAAGGCTTTTCTGCTCGCCCTTGCCAAGCTGTCCTGGTTTCGTCTGGGACAGAGTTAATTTTCTTCACAGAAGCTAGCATAGTGCTGTGCTTTGGATTTAGTACTAGAAGAATGTTGATAACACACTGATGTTTTTAGTTGTTGCCAAGCAGTGCTGAGACTACTCAAGGACTTTTTGAGCTTCT